>JAGFPH010014374.1:11933-23856 GCA_018207615.1 Philaenus spumarius | reverse complement strand
TCTTCCGTGCATCACAAAAACACTTCCGCCAAGCTCATCCTTCCTTGTTATGCTTCCTTGTTTACCTCTATCTGTCTTACGCAAAGTAATATCTTTACACTAAACATACTAACTCTAATAATTAATATAACTAATATATATTTCTGATCACACACCCCATCAATTCGTAACAATACCCCTCCTCTGAAAAATGTCGTCCTCGACATTTGTCCTACATTTCTTTCGGAGAGTATTTTCCTAAAAACATTTAAAACACATACATACATCCACTATACAGATTTACAACATTATAACAAAATTTACAGAACAAACAACATATAAAACGTCCAATGTTTGGGGGAATAAAAAGTTCTGGGGAAAAAGAAAGTTCGGGGAAAACAGGGGTGTGGGAAAGGAATCCGCCGCACTTTCCAGATAGCGACCCGCTATCCGCGGACTAGGTAAAAAAAACACAATCCGAGATCCCGCAGCCTCCGACCGCTTCCTCTACACAGTGTCTGCTGTCCGCTGCCACGCCCGCAACATCCAAGGTAGAGGTTCCTGAAGAATCCGCTGAAGGTCCTAGCAGATCCGCTCTCGCTTCCGTGGCCGCCGCTGCTGCATTCTTTCCGTGGCTCTTCTCATATTTGGTATGACAGCTGCCGCAATCACATCACGAATTGCAAGTATCCCCGTAGCTATGCTAACTGCCTTCAACAAACTCAAAAGTTATAATTACTGATGACATTCATAACTCTCAATCATTGTCCAAATCTTCTACAGTCCGGAAATCAGAGTAAACGTCATAACTAAGCCCTTGATATACCACATTGAGGAAATCATCCCTTACATACAAAAAAAGTCCCCCCCAAACAACATAGCTCTGAATTTTACCGAAACCTTGGTGCACTCTGTCTTACAATCTATTATGACCCATTACACACATAATATACACAATATAACATAATACATAGAATCCATAAAAACTTAGCAACATAACTTATATAATATAAATATAGACCAAAATACAAAATATCAAAAACGATGACTATCAACAAAGAACCAAAAAACCCACACAACCAACGTTGCTCACCAGGTAGCTACATACGTCTTTAATCTGGCCACATGCCCTTTCTCTGGCTTCAATCGCCCATGCTTGTACATAGCAACCCTGTAATTTTCCCGCAAGACCTTACATGGCCCCGAATAATGCTGTGCTAACCTGTTATGCCTCCTCGGCTCCCGAACAAACATCTGCTCCCCTACAAAGTATTCTACCCCTTCATATCTGTTGTCATCCCGCGTATACCGCTTGACCCGCGTTCGCGCCATATTTCGTGGTAAATCCTTCTGCGAATTGGGAACCATTCTCCGTGTTGTTACTGATTTATCAAAATTCCTTAAACCGTCATCCATAGGTAGTGCGCGACTTCCATGGAGTACTTTCCTACTTGTGTTCAAAGTCATTATACCATAACTCCGTATTGTTGACTTACGTTTGCTTTGATCATCTATTCCGCTTGGCAATGACTTCAATTCAAGGTCGCTGACACAGCTATCGCGCATTGAATGGACTACGTTTCCGCGTACGTTATTGTTTTGCTGACGGCAATGCATTCGCTTTCTCACAAAATTCACATGTTTTTGTTGTTCCTGACGCTGTGTGACCTTCCATTGCAACTCTAAATTATCCTTTTTACTAGCGTTTATCATAAACAAACCTTGTCTCCGAGGCTCCTCTGGTTCAGCGGAATACCTTCGCTGCATCCTCGGCCCTTGTAGCTCTTCCTGAAATCGACGTCTACAGTCCCTAGCAACGTGCCCTATTTTATCGCATATGCAACATGTGCGTTGCTGCGCTGGATACCTGTACCGTTGCGTGTAGAATGTGCGTCCGTCCATTTCCGATCGCCCTTTGTAGTTTCCTGGCTCCTGCCTCCGATTGTAGCTGTAAAAGTTTCCCCTGCGCGGCGATGCATGTCTTCGAATTTCACCCTTACACTCTCTGGAAAAGTGCCCTGGCTTGCCACACTCCCAACATGTATAACGCTGCGACGAATTCTGGTCACACTGTGTATTGTCATAATGTGAACGGAACCCCTTGCGATCGTGCGCCCAATGGTTGCCGTAAGATCTCTCCCTACATGGCGACCTGTCGTCCTGGAACCGCACCAGGCGCTCCCTATTATCTTGCATCCTACTATCGCATTGTGTCGCATACGTTCCCCGCTCGCGATGTGCCGACACCTGCATATCGTCTAACATAGCCATAACTGTGTCTATCCTTTCTCCCAGTTCAACCACCTGCTTATCTGTAGTATCACCGGACAAATGACACCCTAATCGATTTTGCATTAAATAAACCGCCTTATCGTATGACTTAATGTTGTCCCTCAGCTTTTTCAACGAAGAATTGTCCAACATTGCTATTTGCTGTAGCAATGCTGGATTGAGCCCCTTCAAAATGTATGCACACAACTCTCGTTCTGGCATATCCGCATCTATCCGTGCGCATAAATGTTCTACGTCTGCCCAATACTGTACGATGGATTCATCTTGCAATTGTACCCGATTATTAAGCTTCAATAACAACATCTCCTTTTCCAGCGTGGGTGTAAATGTATTTATAAACAGTCCCTTTAACTCCGCCCATGTGAAAACATTGTGCTTACGCTCAAAATTATCGTAAACCGTTAAAGCAACACCCTCTAAATACATGGGAAAATATAGCAATTTTCTGTCATCTGCCCAACCATTAGCTAACGAAGCCCGCTCAAATCTGGTCACATGACTCAAAATGTCTTCGCCGGTAGTCCCTCTAAACCTACCCGGGTCAAAAAAAGGTAATTTTTCAGCCATAGCGCGCTGTGAAAACAAATCCGCTGTACAACCTACTTCACGTGTTTCTATTTGTTCGCCGTCCTTAGACTCAAAAGTAACGTCGTCGTAAATATGCTCTTCCTGAAATGTAACAGTTTTTTCAGCCCGATTTTCGTGTGTCTCTATAAGCCAATTTCCGTATTTTTGTCTAACTTCTTCCAATGTCATACCCGCATCTAAGTTAATTTTAATCATACGCAAATTAGAACGTATAAATTCCAAATCTGCTTTTTCAGGTGCGCGAAAGCCTAATTCTGTTAAAATTTTATCTGCGTTATTTTTGTTCAAAGATTTTATTTCAGTAAACGTTAAATCCATGCGACCCACATATTCTTCGCCGTTCATTACCCGATGTCAGCAGTTTCGAAACACCTCGCCGAGCCTGTGTTATGAATTCGTGCACTACTTAACGCATATAATGCAATGGTTGCACATTCCTTAACCTAGCACGCGTTGAATTCAAACATATAGAAACATACAATTCGATATCGATTGTATTCCACACATCCAGTTACTCAATCCACCGAAAGTGCAAAATACAGCTTATGATACCAAATAAAGTATGTTGACCCGTGAAGACTTATTGTTCGAGGAAAGAAGAAGCAAATCGCTGACAAGAAAGTAATATCGTTTCAACAATAAAATTAACCCGTAGTCCTACACTTCGCAGTAAAATATATAACTCGACAAGACCGTATCATTTACAATATAACATATTACATATTTGAAACATTTAATCGAAATAATCTCACATAAATATCAATTTATAAATATACACATATCATATCACATACATATAGAATACATCAATCACTTTATTATGAAAGTGCCAAATATACCGTAAGTTAATCACGTCACAATACCATTTGTATTGCCGCTCAAAGTAAAAAATAATACAATCTATAAAAGACCCAACTCTACAGCCAATTCAAAAACAAAAATTCCCAAAAATCTACCAAAACTTCCCCAAATCAAAATTTAGTTTTTTTTTTTAAAATAAAAAAAATCAAAAACTACCTTTAAACAGTTAAAATTTTTACCATGAAAAATCAATTACTCTTGAAATAAGTACGGTACTTTGAATTATTTTTTTATCTAACCAGCATCGATCTTATCTCAAGCATAAAACAAAAAGCATTTGGCACTAACACATTTCAACAAAACAACAATACTAAAATCCAAAATCATATATATCATAGGCAAAACAAAAATACAAAAGTAACTCGTCTGATCTTTAATTCATCCAAATAAAACGCTCCCCAAATTATGTTTAAAATTTAATAATCGTTTGGTCATATAGTTGTTATCACAAAAATGCTATTTTTCTTCTAAAATATCCTCATAAATGCAACCAGTCCAAATGACATAAAAATTTATTTACTACAAAGAAGAAATACTCAATCACAAAAATCTATCAACCAATCAACGCATCTGTAAAACGTAAAATGAAAAAGAAAACGAAAAACCACTGTACTAATCCACACAAAAAGAAAATTTAACTTAATCACCTAAACAAATCGCCCTCTTTCCTTCTAAACAGAAACTTAATTCAACTTTCAAAAACTTCTCTCTTTTTACTAAAACTTCTGAAAAATATTTTTGGTAAAGACCAAAACCCACGGCCTTGCACTACTTGATAGGTTTCAAATAACTACCCTTATTACCCGGGTTCGAACACTAGGTTAATATGTTAACAACAAAGGTACAGATCAATAACAATAATGCATCAGTGGTTCAGTGGAAATACTTATTTTAACATTAATTTATTTGTACGCCTTTACAATTATAGATAACACACAATTTCTCACATTAGCTACACCTATGCTAAATACATCTCTTATACTAGGTATTGACCTTTATAAGACAGACTGGATTACGGTATTGGCAAACTAAAGCGTGTTACTTTTATCTGAATGATCCCAAAACTCTGAATAATACGTGACTCTAACTATAGACTGAAATACTTTGGTTTGCTCACTTAGTTTGATGTCTTCACAGATATCTCGATGGTCCAAACCTCGAGCTGAATTCCAAGTCCCGATTTCCTGGCCGCACTTTGCCCGACGAACCGGCCCAACTTTTCCCGGCCACACGCGATAATAACAGACTGGCCCCGAAACTACGTTAAGCTCCAGTATATATCCCATCCATTGCTTCCTTGTTGTCATCTCCAAAGCAAACCAAAGCAAAGCGAGTTCCGTGTTCCGCGTTTAACGAACTCTTCGCGTGACCTCGCTACAATTTCCGTGTTTATACCGTACTTCCTTGTCCGTCTTACTGGTCAAAACCCTAACATTCAAAATACTATTTCTAATAACTAAAATACTAAAACATATTCCTGCAAAACATAACATTACCGGAGCCCCAAAAAATGTCGTCCTCGACATTTGCCCTACATCTGAGGGTAGTCCTTAACAGGTACCCCCACCACAATCAATTTATTCATAACATATATCCTTAAAGCTAAATAACAAATAATCAACGTTAGTATCACTGTCCAACCCCCTAACACTAAGTGCCACAAAGACGTCGCATCCAACACATCCGACCATTGCTCAGGAAGCGTAACAGGATCAAAAGCGTCCTTTTCAATGTGGTTGTGAATGAATAAGGTGGGAGTGGATATGGTCCAATTGTTGTTCAGGATATGGGATGCATGGACAAATTTAGGTCGTTCTTGCGAGGTGAAGGGTTTTAGCTCTAGGGATGTGAGAGTGGTCCATGATATAG
Source organism: Philaenus spumarius (assembly GCA_018207615.1). NCBI lineage: Eukaryota > Metazoa > Arthropoda > Insecta > Hemiptera > Aphrophoridae > Philaenus > Philaenus spumarius. The sequence continues at coordinate 18,267 of JAGFPH010014374.1, read as the reverse complement.
GAAGTATGTGATGCAAGGTAGGTTTTATAGGAGTCCGCTTGTCACAAGGAAATTGTCTATCGACTAGGATCTCCCGATCTTCCTTCAGGGAACAATGGCATGGTATTGACACCTCCATGGTACCCGGGAGCCCTAAGGATGAGGTCAGGTTATGGAGTTCACTGCCACAATGCAAATGAGTCTTGGGTGTAGGATGGGTTACAGTAAATAAATCCACCTGAATTTCCGTGATCATGGGTTGCCCTTTACTCGGCGTGCAGTGGAATGTACATCTCCGTGCTATACTGTCCAAATCACCCCCGTTGAGAAGCTGTGCGGCGCACCCTTCAGAAATCGACCCCGATATTCGTTGTCTTGGAAGGAAACACATCCCCGTGCTCTTTGGCTTACAATCCTCCATCTGCGCTCTGCTAATGGTCCTCAGCGAAGTCCCATCTGTAGCAATGATGGTCCGTTCTGGTGATAGCAAGCACGTGTGGTTATTCCAAGCCAGCGGGATCGGAATGTACTCATGTAACTGCCACGACGAAGTCCTATTGTGTATCGGCACCCTGATCGTGGAAACTATTGACTGTGGAGTTACGACGCAGGACGTGATGGGTAAGTGATAATATTGGTCTAAGCTCTCCTTGGGTATGGTAAGGACCATCTGCTGGGGCAACAGGCGAGATGCTAGGAGTTTAAGGTCAGAAAGGAGAATGTCTGGGGGTATGGTCGTATGTGTAGACACGTGGTTCCTACAATTAGCCCTAATAGTGTCTAACATAGCAAATTGAGTATTATAAAATATCTGCCGCTGCTGGCTCAACACGTATGTTATAAAAGTCTCGTATAACCTATTGTCATTTAAACTACTTATACTATCGATTCTGTTCTGGAAGTCGTCCAAGGCGTCGTGCACTGTTTTTAGTACAGCCGAAACGTTCCTCGTATACCCCTGTAGCGACGTTGCAGTTGTCACCAAATCCGCATGGTCGTCCTTCATAACCCGTTGCATATTATTGATGTGGGAGTTGACAGCCTCTTCGTTGGTAGTAAGAACATGCAGCTCGTCGTCCGTTGCCGTCCCGCAACACCAATGGAACATGTCCCCAATCGATGAAATCGCCCTAGGTGTCCTGTGGCCCCCGATGCCGCTCCAGTCATGGGTGGACGCCGTATGCCGCTGAATGTCCTCCGTTGCTCTCTGTATGTCTCGTATGGCAGCTGCCGCAGTACACACCGGTTTATCCGCCGCCTCCAGGCACTGGGAGGTGAACGCTTGCTTGTCCGTGGCCTGTGAAAGAGGATTTATAGGAAATACGTATGTGAGAGGAATGGACGCCTCATACACATAATCTGCAGGTAAGGGTCGAAAGTATGCCCCTGCAGTCACTGTGACAGGTATACCAGTGGTGTCCCCTCGACAGATGACCATCATCACCATCCACACTATGGAGCATGTTACTGCTGGCCTTGTACGCATGTTGACTCTCCTAGAACAGACTTATCTCCCGATATCAAAGTTGTAAATTACTGTAAGTCCTCGTGTCCTCTCCTGGAACTGAGCAAAACATCACATTTCAGTCTATTGTATTACACCCCGCAAACCACCCCATGTTTCTTAACTTTTGTTCCAAAAGACCCCCATTTTTACTGCCTTTATACACCGATACCTTAGTGCAATCTGTCTTATAACCCCTGACATCAAAAACTTAAAATATCACATAAAAAGAAACTAAAACTAGACCTACAACTTACTGCTAAATGTGCAATAACATAAGGCATAACAAAATAACCATAAAAAAAAAAACGCCGTTTACCCAGAAGTACCAGTGACATACTTTTTCAATCTCGCAACGTGCACAATCTCCGGTCTCAAACGCCCATATTTGTACATGTCAATCTCGTAATTGACAGATGTGATCTTGCGCAAAACCTTGTACGGCCCCGAATAATCCTGCGTCAATTTGTTAGGCTTCCGTGGCTCTCGAACCAACACCTGGTCACCTGTACTATATTCAACTTCCTCGTGCTTGGCGTTATACCGCTCGCATTGCTTACCTTGCGTTTGCGCCATAATCCGCGGTAAATCTTTGCGTATCTCATGAATAATCTTTAGTGCCCCTAATGTATCATGATCTGGTATACTAGGTAAAATTGCCAGATCAATCGGCTGATTCGGCTCAAATCCATGCAACAGAAAGAACGGTGAATACGTAGTAGATGCGTGCCTTGCTGAATTATACGCCAAGGTCACCAGTTTAATGTACCTATGCCAGTCACTCTGCTTGTCGTTTACATAACAACGCAACATGTCTATCAAGGTCGAATTATATCGCTCCGTAATCCCCTGACTCTGCGGTCTGTACGCTGTTGAAGTTTGTTGAGTAATCCCTAAAGCTTTATATAACTGTTTTAACGAGTCCGCAACAAAATGCGATCCTCTATCCGTCTGTATACAAGCAGGCATGCCATAAACTGGTAACACATCCTGTAATATAAAATTCGCTGTAGACTGCGCGTCTGCCTTAACTGTCGCTCGTACAATTGCAAATCTCGTAGTATTATCTGTAGCCACTAGAATATATGATTTTCCATTTGACCTAGGTAACGGCCCCAAATAATCCAAAGTAAGTTTAGTAAACGGTTTAATGTGCGGTATAATCGGCTGCAAAAACCCCTTCGGTTTCTGCCTGTTGGTCTTCATTAACTGGCATACCTTACATGCTTTAACATACGCAATTACATCAGCTGTCATCGTTCGCCAGTAATATTTCGCCCTAATTTTAGAAAGTGTTTTCGCAATTCCTGCATGCGCCCCCGCTGTTAGCGAGTCATGATATGCCTCCAAAATCTGTCTTGACATTGACCCTGGGATCACTAAAAGTAGTTGATTACGTCCATTCACAAAATGTTTGTAATACATTACACCACGGTCAATAACGTATAGCCTTGACACTCGTAACACCGCTGTCTCAGCATTCTCGGGATCGTTGATCGCGCTTCGTACCTTGAATAAATACGGATCAGCTAATTGTTGTGTTTCAATATTTACAGTAACAATATTATTAATATGAAATTCTGCTGCAATGTGAGGTATATCTATCTGAACATTATCCGGATTTCTACTTAAACTATCTGGAACTCTCATAACCGTTCCAGGCTTATGCTTAATAGTAAAATCATAATCGACTAGTTTTAGAGCAAGCCTATTCAACCTTGAACTTAAAGTTTTGATATTCTTGTAATATTGCAAGCTCGCATGGTCATTGAACACTGTAAAATGCTTGCCGTAGAGAAAAGGCCTAAAATAGTTGATAGTATACACGACGCTAAGTAATTCAATTTCTGAAACCGTCCATCTACCCTCTGTGTCAGTAAGTCGTCTACTGACATAGCCAATCGGTTTAAGCACCCCGTCGTCCTGATATTGAGAAAGCACCCCTCCAATACCGTGCCTACTCGCATCACAAGAAATAACCGACTGCCTGTCTTCACCAAAATTCGCTAAAACCGGTGGAGTAGTCAGGGCGAGTTTCAATGCTTGAAACGCCGTCTCCTCTTCGGTCGTCCACTTAAGCACTCTACTATCAGCGTTTTCCTTCCGTGTCAAGTCTGTCAACGGCCTCGCAATATCACTAAATCTGTAAATAAATTTCCTATAATATGACGCTGCTCCCAAAAAACTCCGCACGTCTCTAACTTTTGTTGGTACTGGAAACTCCCTAATCGCTCTTAAGTTCTTTTCTAACGGTCGTATCCCTTCTGCGGAAATATTATGTCCCAATACATCTATATTCGTGTAGAAAAAGTGGCATTTCGAAGTTTTTAACTTCAAATTTGCTGAAGCCAGTCTTTGAAATACCTTCTCCAACGACCCTAATTGATCTTCAAACGTCGCTCCATAAGACACTAAGTCGTCGACATATGTGATCATCCCTTGATACAATATTCCCGCAAATAACCGATTCATACTTCTCTGAAAAGAATTAGAGGAGTTCCGCATCCCCATCGGCAACCTGGTGTACTGAAATAATCCCTTATGTGTTGCAAAAGCTGTATACTGCCTGTCCTCCTTGGCAATCGGCTGCTGAAAAAACGCCTGATTGATATCCATGGACGAGAAATACGTTGCAGTGCCCAATGTATCGAAAATTGTGTCCGCCCGAGGCAGTGGAAATCTATCTGGCTCCATGTGTTCATTTAATTTCCGATAATCAACCACCATCCTCCATTGATTTCCAGGCTTTTTCACAAGAAAAGCTGGGGCAGCAAATGCGCTCTGCGAATCTTCTATAACGCCCGCGGCCTTAAGCTCATCTACCTGTCTATCCAATTCCGTCCTTTCCGTTAGGCTCAAACGGTACGGTGGCAACGCTATAGGAGTATCATCTGTCATCTTAATCTTATATGGCGGCATGTTCGCCTCCCCTACATCTGCTGGTCCACGCGCAAACAAATGCAAGTATCGTTGTATCAATTTCGTCGCTGCTCCCCTCTGTTCATTGGTCAAACTGCTGTTAATATCAATTGGCGTGCCGCTCACATCTTTAAGAGGCTGTATGCTGGAATTCACCTGAAGTACTCTCGTCCTGCCTAATGAGTTGCGCTGTAAGCCGTCCTCTGTGCAACCTGTTGAAACGTTGACCCGTTCCTCCACTGTAATGGACCCCAATCGCGTAGTATGCAAGATCCTGCTTGGTGTCGACTTAGGATTCATAATTTGCAATTGTACTGGCGTGGTCGTTGTGTTGGCGCATATATGCACCCCTCGATGCTCCATCATCTCTAAAGTTGGCTCAAATTCGTATGACAACCCCTGTAATGGCTGTACTTCAAGTCGCGGCTCAATGCTCAAAGCTTCATGGGGTTGCAACACAATATCTTCCCTGGAAAAAATACTCTGCACTTTATCTGCCTTCCGATGCTCTGCACACGCACCCTGGAAACACGACCCCTGTAAACGTACAGTCTTACCTTGCAACTGAACTGTCTCCTCCCTATAATTAATCTCTGCATCATTCGCCACCAAAAAATCGTTGCCTAATATTATATTACAAGCCAAATTATTCACCACATACACCACCTGAGCATATGTTACACCCTGTATCTCTAAAAGCGCCATCGCTTTCCCTGTAACTTCTATAGGCTTATCATTCGCTGACGTCAACAAAGTGTTATCTGGCTCCAGCGGTGTAGTATATTCCTGTAAACTGCCATTGATACACGATACATTACTCCCCGTGTCTAACAGCATCTGCACGCGAAACCCTTCAATGCACCCCATTACATGTAATACCTGATCTTTGTCTCTATCTTGCATATGCGCGTTAACCAATACTCGATCGGCTCCATCCAATTGATGTTGCTCCGAAGTGACATGTACACACGTACTCTCGGCTTGGTATTGCCCTGGTTGTAACGCAAGACCACTGCTGCACCCTTCGTCATTTAAAGTCGGTGTGACCCTACAAATCTCATCTTTCACCCTAGAAATATTCATGCGCTGCCTAATAAATTCAATGTGACTCCACTGCTCCTGTCGCTGCTCAGCTTTCCGACGTATCTCTTCCCTACTGTTTATATTAAAAACGTCATGGCTCCGAGACATCTGTGGCGCTATGGAATACCGCTGTGGTACCCCTGGCCCTAATGGTTTTTTTGAAACTTACTCCTGCATTCCCTGGAAAATGCATTCCTGCATTCCCGGCCGATGCACCATTTTGTTAGGGGTTGAAATAACTACCCTTATTACCCGGGTTCAAACTCTACTTTACTGTGTCAATAGCAAAGGGACTGATCAATAAAAACAATGCATCAGCGGTTCAGTGGCAAAACTTATCTCTCTATATTTATACTCGTACAATAAAGTAACACAAATATATAATTTGACACATTAGTCTATACTTATGCTCTACATACATTTCCTTTACTAGATACTACTTTCGTATGACAGACTGAAACAAGAACTCGGTAAACAAAGCTACTGAATTTACTTTAATTAAACTTTCCCGTTAAACTTTTGACTCCAAACTCAATGTGATATCGATAGACTAAGTATTCTGTTACTCACTCGTTCTATTGCAGAACCGGTTTCGTCCTTCAATCTCGTGTAGACTTCTCGTATGTTGGCTTGTCTCGTGTTGTCCAGCTTCCAACCCTTATCTTCTCAATCACAATACTTGGCCAAGTCCCGGCCAAACGTCCCTAGCTAACTGGCCTAGCTTTCCGGCCCCACACTTTAACAGACTGGCCTAGCTACCGGCCCAACACCTTAACAGACTGGCCTCGAATCTAGATTAGGGTTATGCTTATATAACCCATCTAACTTCCGTGTTGACAAACTACACTG
>JAGFPH010014374.1:0-11923 GCA_018207615.1 Philaenus spumarius | reverse complement strand
TCTTCCGTGCATCACAAAAACACTTCCGCCAAGCTCATCCTTCCTTGTTATGCTTCCTTGTTTACCTCTATCTGTCTTACGCAAAGTAATATCTTTACACTAAACATACTAACTCTAATAATTAATATAACTAATATATATTTCTGATCACACACCCCATCAATTCGTAACAATACCCCTCCTCTGAAAAATGTCGTCCTCGACATTTGTCCTACATTTCTTTCGGAGAGTATTTTCCTAAAAACATTTAAAACACATACATACATCCACTATACAGATTTACAACATTATAACAAAATTTACAGAACAAACAACATATAAAACGTCCAATGTTTGGGGGAATAAAAAGTTCTGGGGAAAAAGAAAGTTCGGGGAAAACAGGGGTGTGGGAAAGGAATCCGCCGCACTTTCCAGATAGCGACCCGCTATCCGCGGACTAGGTAAAAAAAACACAATCCGAGATCCCGCAGCCTCCGACCGCTTCCTCTACACAGTGTCTGCTGTCCGCTGCCACGCCCGCAACATCCAAGGTAGAGGTTCCTGAAGAATCCGCTGAAGGTCCTAGCAGATCCGCTCTCGCTTCCGTGGCCGCCGCTGCTGCATTCTTTCCGTGGCTCTTCTCATATTTGGTATGACAGCTGCCGCAATCACATCACGAATTGCAAGTATCCCCGTAGCTATGCTAACTGCCTTCAACAAACTCAAAAGTTATAATTACTGATGACATTCATAACTCTCAATCATTGTCCAAATCTTCTACAGTCCGGAAATCAGAGTAAACGTCATAACTAAGCCCTTGATATACCACATTGAGGAAATCATCCCTTACATACAAAAAAAGTCCCCCCCAAACAACATAGCTCTGAATTTTACCGAAACCTTGGTGCACTCTGTCTTACAATCTATTATGACCCATTACACACATAATATACACAATATAACATAATACATAGAATCCATAAAAACTTAGCAACATAACTTATATAATATAAATATAGACCAAAATACAAAATATCAAAAACGATGACTATCAACAAAGAACCAAAAAACCCACACAACCAACGTTGCTCACCAGGTAGCTACATACGTCTTTAATCTGGCCACATGCCCTTTCTCTGGCTTCAATCGCCCATGCTTGTACATAGCAACCCTGTAATTTTCCCGCAAGACCTTACATGGCCCCGAATAATGCTGTGCTAACCTGTTATGCCTCCTCGGCTCCCGAACAAACATCTGCTCCCCTACAAAGTATTCTACCCCTTCATATCTGTTGTCATCCCGCGTATACCGCTTGACCCGCGTTCGCGCCATATTTCGTGGTAAATCCTTCTGCGAATTGGGAACCATTCTCCGTGTTGTTACTGATTTATCAAAATTCCTTAAACCGTCATCCATAGGTAGTGCGCGACTTCCATGGAGTACTTTCCTACTTGTGTTCAAAGTCATTATACCATAACTCCGTATTGTTGACTTACGTTTGCTTTGATCATCTATTCCGCTTGGCAATGACTTCAATTCAAGGTCGCTGACACAGCTATCGCGCATTGAATGGACTACGTTTCCGCGTACGTTATTGTTTTGCTGACGGCAATGCATTCGCTTTCTCACAAAATTCACATGTTTTTGTTGTTCCTGACGCTGTGTGACCTTCCATTGCAACTCTAAATTATCCTTTTTACTAGCGTTTATCATAAACAAACCTTGTCTCCGAGGCTCCTCTGGTTCAGCGGAATACCTTCGCTGCATCCTCGGCCCTTGTAGCTCTTCCTGAAATCGACGTCTACAGTCCCTAGCAACGTGCCCTATTTTATCGCATATGCAACATGTGCGTTGCTGCGCTGGATACCTGTACCGTTGCGTGTAGAATGTGCGTCCGTCCATTTCCGATCGCCCTTTGTAGTTTCCTGGCTCCTGCCTCCGATTGTAGCTGTAAAAGTTTCCCCTGCGCGGCGATGCATGTCTTCGAATTTCACCCTTACACTCTCTGGAAAAGTGCCCTGGCTTGCCACACTCCCAACATGTATAACGCTGCGACGAATTCTGGTCACACTGTGTATTGTCATAATGTGAACGGAACCCCTTGCGATCGTGCGCCCAATGGTTGCCGTAAGATCTCTCCCTACATGGCGACCTGTCGTCCTGGAACCGCACCAGGCGCTCCCTATTATCTTGCATCCTACTATCGCATTGTGTCGCATACGTTCCCCGCTCGCGATGTGCCGACACCTGCATATCGTCTAACATAGCCATAACTGTGTCTATCCTTTCTCCCAGTTCAACCACCTGCTTATCTGTAGTATCACCGGACAAATGACACCCTAATCGATTTTGCATTAAATAAACCGCCTTATCGTATGACTTAATGTTGTCCCTCAGCTTTTTCAACGAAGAATTGTCCAACATTGCTATTTGCTGTAGCAATGCTGGATTGAGCCCCTTCAAAATGTATGCACACAACTCTCGTTCTGGCATATCCGCATCTATCCGTGCGCATAAATGTTCTACGTCTGCCCAATACTGTACGATGGATTCATCTTGCAATTGTACCCGATTATTAAGCTTCAATAACAACATCTCCTTTTCCAGCGTGGGTGTAAATGTATTTATAAACAGTCCCTTTAACTCCGCCCATGTGAAAACATTGTGCTTACGCTCAAAATTATCGTAAACCGTTAAAGCAACACCCTCTAAATACATGGGAAAATATAGCAATTTTCTGTCATCTGCCCAACCATTAGCTAACGAAGCCCGCTCAAATCTGGTCACATGACTCAAAATGTCTTCGCCGGTAGTCCCTCTAAACCTACCCGGGTCAAAAAAAGGTAATTTTTCAGCCATAGCGCGCTGTGAAAACAAATCCGCTGTACAACCTACTTCACGTGTTTCTATTTGTTCGCCGTCCTTAGACTCAAAAGTAACGTCGTCGTAAATATGCTCTTCCTGAAATGTAACAGTTTTTTCAGCCCGATTTTCGTGTGTCTCTATAAGCCAATTTCCGTATTTTTGTCTAACTTCTTCCAATGTCATACCCGCATCTAAGTTAATTTTAATCATACGCAAATTAGAACGTATAAATTCCAAATCTGCTTTTTCAGGTGCGCGAAAGCCTAATTCTGTTAAAATTTTATCTGCGTTATTTTTGTTCAAAGATTTTATTTCAGTAAACGTTAAATCCATGCGACCCACATATTCTTCGCCGTTCATTACCCGATGTCAGCAGTTTCGAAACACCTCGCCGAGCCTGTGTTATGAATTCGTGCACTACTTAACGCATATAATGCAATGGTTGCACATTCCTTAACCTAGCACGCGTTGAATTCAAACATATAGAAACATACAATTCGATATCGATTGTATTCCACACATCCAGTTACTCAATCCACCGAAAGTGCAAAATACAGCTTATGATACCAAATAAAGTATGTTGACCCGTGAAGACTTATTGTTCGAGGAAAGAAGAAGCAAATCGCTGACAAGAAAGTAATATCGTTTCAACAATAAAATTAACCCGTAGTCCTACACTTCGCAGTAAAATATATAACTCGACAAGACCGTATCATTTACAATATAACATATTACATATTTGAAACATTTAATCGAAATAATCTCACATAAATATCAATTTATAAATATACACATATCATATCACATACATATAGAATACATCAATCACTTTATTATGAAAGTGCCAAATATACCGTAAGTTAATCACGTCACAATACCATTTGTATTGCCGCTCAAAGTAAAAAATAATACAATCTATAAAAGACCCAACTCTACAGCCAATTCAAAAACAAAAATTCCCAAAAATCTACCAAAACTTCCCCAAATCAAAATTTAGTTTTTTTTTTTAAAATAAAAAAAATCAAAAACTACCTTTAAACAGTTAAAATTTTTACCATGAAAAATCAATTACTCTTGAAATAAGTACGGTACTTTGAATTATTTTTTTATCTAACCAGCATCGATCTTATCTCAAGCATAAAACAAAAAGCATTTGGCACTAACACATTTCAACAAAACAACAATACTAAAATCCAAAATCATATATATCATAGGCAAAACAAAAATACAAAAGTAACTCGTCTGATCTTTAATTCATCCAAATAAAACGCTCCCCAAATTATGTTTAAAATTTAATAATCGTTTGGTCATATAGTTGTTATCACAAAAATGCTATTTTTCTTCTAAAATATCCTCATAAATGCAACCAGTCCAAATGACATAAAAATTTATTTACTACAAAGAAGAAATACTCAATCACAAAAATCTATCAACCAATCAACGCATCTGTAAAACGTAAAATGAAAAAGAAAACGAAAAACCACTGTACTAATCCACACAAAAAGAAAATTTAACTTAATCACCTAAACAAATCGCCCTCTTTCCTTCTAAACAGAAACTTAATTCAACTTTCAAAAACTTCTCTCTTTTTACTAAAACTTCTGAAAAATATTTTTGGTAAAGACCAAAACCCACGGCCTTGCACTACTTGATAGGTTTCAAATAACTACCCTTATTACCCGGGTTCGAACACTAGGTTAATATGTTAACAACAAAGGTACAGATCAATAACAATAATGCATCAGTGGTTCAGTGGAAATACTTATTTTAACATTAATTTATTTGTACGCCTTTACAATTATAGATAACACACAATTTCTCACATTAGCTACACCTATGCTAAATACATCTCTTATACTAGGTATTGACCTTTATAAGACAGACTGGATTACGGTATTGGCAAACTAAAGCGTGTTACTTTTATCTGAATGATCCCAAAACTCTGAATAATACGTGACTCTAACTATAGACTGAAATACTTTGGTTTGCTCACTTAGTTTGATGTCTTCACAGATATCTCGATGGTCCAAACCTCGAGCTGAATTCCAAGTCCCGATTTCCTGGCCGCACTTTGCCCGACGAACCGGCCCAACTTTTCCCGGCCACACGCGATAATAACAGACTGGCCCCGAAACTACGTTAAGCTCCAGTATATATCCCATCCATTGCTTCCTTGTTGTCATCTCCAAAGCAAACCAAAGCAAAGCGAGTTCCGTGTTCCGCGTTTAACGAACTCTTCGCGTGACCTCGCTACAATTTCCGTGTTTATACCGTACTTCCTTGTCCGTCTTACTGGTCAAAACCCTAACATTCAAAATACTATTTCTAATAACTAAAATACTAAAACATATTCCTGCAAAACATAACATTACCGGAGCCCCAAAAAATGTCGTCCTCGACATTTGCCCTACATCTGAGGGTAGTCCTTAACAGGTACCCCCACCACAATCAATTTATTCATAACATATATCCTTAAAGCTAAATAACAAATAATCAACGTTAGTATCACTGTCCAACCCCCTAACACTAAGTGCCACAAAGACGTCGCATCCAACACATCCGACCATTGCTCAGGAAGCGTAACAGGATCAAAAGCGTCCTTTTCAATGTGGTTGTGAATGAATAAGGTGGGAGTGGATATGGTCCAATTGTTGTTCAGGATATGGGATGCATGGACAAATTTAGGTCGTTCTTGCGAGGTGAAGGGTTTTAGCTCTAGGGATGTGAGAGTGGTCCATGATATAGGAAGTATGTGATGCAAGGTAGGTTTTATAGGAGTCCGCTTGTCACAAGGAAATTGTCTATCGACTAGGATCTCCCGATCTTCCTTCAGGGAACAATGGCATGGTATTGACACCTCCATGGTACCCGGGAGCCCTAAGGATGAGGTCAGGTTATGGAGTTCACTGCCACAATGCAAATGAGTCTTGGGTGTAGGATGGGTTACAGTAAATAAATCCACCTGAATTTCCGTGATCATGGGTTGCCCTTTACTCGGCGTGCAGTGGAATGTACATCTCCGTGCTATACTGTCCAAATCACCCCCGTTGAGAAGCTGTGCGGCGCACCCTTCAGAAATCGACCCCGATATTCGTTGTCTTGGAAGGAAACACATCCCCGTGCTCTTTGGCTTACAATCCTCCATCTGCGCTCTGCTAATGGTCCTCAGCGAAGTCCCATCTGTAGCAATGATGGTCCGTTCTGGTGATAGCAAGCACGTGTGGTTATTCCAAGCCAGCGGGATCGGAATGTACTCATGTAACTGCCACGACGAAGTCCTATTGTGTATCGGCACCCTGATCGTGGAAACTATTGACTGTGGAGTTACGACGCAGGACGTGATGGGTAAGTGATAATATTGGTCTAAGCTCTCCTTGGGTATGGTAAGGACCATCTGCTGGGGCAACAGGCGAGATGCTAGGAGTTTAAGGTCAGAAAGGAGAATGTCTGGGGGTATGGTCGTATGTGTAGACACGTGGTTCCTACAATTAGCCCTAATAGTGTCTAACATAGCAAATTGAGTATTATAAAATATCTGCCGCTGCTGGCTCAACACGTATGTTATAAAAGTCTCGTATAACCTATTGTCATTTAAACTACTTATACTATCGATTCTGTTCTGGAAGTCGTCCAAGGCGTCGTGCACTGTTTTTAGTACAGCCGAAACGTTCCTCGTATACCCCTGTAGCGACGTTGCAGTTGTCACCAAATCCGCATGGTCGTCCTTCATAACCCGTTGCATATTATTGATGTGGGAGTTGACAGCCTCTTCGTTGGTAGTAAGAACATGCAGCTCGTCGTCCGTTGCCGTCCCGCAACACCAATGGAACATGTCCCCAATCGATGAAATCGCCCTAGGTGTCCTGTGGCCCCCGATGCCGCTCCAGTCATGGGTGGACGCCGTATGCCGCTGAATGTCCTCCGTTGCTCTCTGTATGTCTCGTATGGCAGCTGCCGCAGTACACACCGGTTTATCCGCCGCCTCCAGGCACTGGGAGGTGAACGCTTGCTTGTCCGTGGCCTGTGAAAGAGGATTTATAGGAAATACGTATGTGAGAGGAATGGACGCCTCATACACATAATCTGCAGGTAAGGGTCGAAAGTATGCCCCTGCAGTCACTGTGACAGGTATACCAGTGGTGTCCCCTCGACAGATGACCATCATCACCATCCACACTATGGAGCATGTTACTGCTGGCCTTGTACGCATGTTGACTCTCCTAGAACAGACTTATCTCCCGATATCAAAGTTGTAAATTACTGTAAGTCCTCGTGTCCTCTCCTGGAACTGAGCAAAACATCACATTTCAGTCTATTGTATTACACCCCGCAAACCACCCCATGTTTCTTAACTTTTGTTCCAAAAGACCCCCATTTTTACTGCCTTTATACACCGATACCTTAGTGCAATCTGTCTTATAACCCCTGACATCAAAAACTTAAAATATCACATAAAAAGAAACTAAAACTAGACCTACAACTTACTGCTAAATGTGCAATAACATAAGGCATAACAAAATAACCATAAAAAAAAAAACGCCGTTTACCCAGAAGTACCAGTGACATACTTTTTCAATCTCGCAACGTGCACAATCTCCGGTCTCAAACGCCCATATTTGTACATGTCAATCTCGTAATTGACAGATGTGATCTTGCGCAAAACCTTGTACGGCCCCGAATAATCCTGCGTCAATTTGTTAGGCTTCCGTGGCTCTCGAACCAACACCTGGTCACCTGTACTATATTCAACTTCCTCGTGCTTGGCGTTATACCGCTCGCATTGCTTACCTTGCGTTTGCGCCATAATCCGCGGTAAATCTTTGCGTATCTCATGAATAATCTTTAGTGCCCCTAATGTATCATGATCTGGTATACTAGGTAAAATTGCCAGATCAATCGGCTGATTCGGCTCAAATCCATGCAACAGAAAGAACGGTGAATACGTAGTAGATGCGTGCCTTGCTGAATTATACGCCAAGGTCACCAGTTTAATGTACCTATGCCAGTCACTCTGCTTGTCGTTTACATAACAACGCAACATGTCTATCAAGGTCGAATTATATCGCTCCGTAATCCCCTGACTCTGCGGTCTGTACGCTGTTGAAGTTTGTTGAGTAATCCCTAAAGCTTTATATAACTGTTTTAACGAGTCCGCAACAAAATGCGATCCTCTATCCGTCTGTATACAAGCAGGCATGCCATAAACTGGTAACACATCCTGTAATATAAAATTCGCTGTAGACTGCGCGTCTGCCTTAACTGTCGCTCGTACAATTGCAAATCTCGTAGTATTATCTGTAGCCACTAGAATATATGATTTTCCATTTGACCTAGGTAACGGCCCCAAATAATCCAAAGTAAGTTTAGTAAACGGTTTAATGTGCGGTATAATCGGCTGCAAAAACCCCTTCGGTTTCTGCCTGTTGGTCTTCATTAACTGGCATACCTTACATGCTTTAACATACGCAATTACATCAGCTGTCATCGTTCGCCAGTAATATTTCGCCCTAATTTTAGAAAGTGTTTTCGCAATTCCTGCATGCGCCCCCGCTGTTAGCGAGTCATGATATGCCTCCAAAATCTGTCTTGACATTGACCCTGGGATCACTAAAAGTAGTTGATTACGTCCATTCACAAAATGTTTGTAATACATTACACCACGGTCAATAACGTATAGCCTTGACACTCGTAACACCGCTGTCTCAGCATTCTCGGGATCGTTGATCGCGCTTCGTACCTTGAATAAATACGGATCAGCTAATTGTTGTGTTTCAATATTTACAGTAACAATATTATTAATATGAAATTCTGCTGCAATGTGAGGTATATCTATCTGAACATTATCCGGATTTCTACTTAAACTATCTGGAACTCTCATAACCGTTCCAGGCTTATGCTTAATAGTAAAATCATAATCGACTAGTTTTAGAGCAAGCCTATTCAACCTTGAACTTAAAGTTTTGATATTCTTGTAATATTGCAAGCTCGCATGGTCATTGAACACTGTAAAATGCTTGCCGTAGAGAAAAGGCCTAAAATAGTTGATAGTATACACGACGCTAAGTAATTCAATTTCTGAAACCGTCCATCTACCCTCTGTGTCAGTAAGTCGTCTACTGACATAGCCAATCGGTTTAAGCACCCCGTCGTCCTGATATTGAGAAAGCACCCCTCCAATACCGTGCCTACTCGCATCACAAGAAATAACCGACTGCCTGTCTTCACCAAAATTCGCTAAAACCGGTGGAGTAGTCAGGGCGAGTTTCAATGCTTGAAACGCCGTCTCCTCTTCGGTCGTCCACTTAAGCACTCTACTATCAGCGTTTTCCTTCCGTGTCAAGTCTGTCAACGGCCTCGCAATATCACTAAATCTGTAAATAAATTTCCTATAATATGACGCTGCTCCCAAAAAACTCCGCACGTCTCTAACTTTTGTTGGTACTGGAAACTCCCTAATCGCTCTTAAGTTCTTTTCTAACGGTCGTATCCCTTCTGCGGAAATATTATGTCCCAATACATCTATATTCGTGTAGAAAAAGTGGCATTTCGAAGTTTTTAACTTCAAATTTGCTGAAGCCAGTCTTTGAAATACCTTCTCCAACGACCCTAATTGATCTTCAAACGTCGCTCCATAAGACACTAAGTCGTCGACATATGTGATCATCCCTTGATACAATATTCCCGCAAATAACCGATTCATACTTCTCTGAAAAGAATTAGAGGAGTTCCGCATCCCCATCGGCAACCTGGTGTACTGAAATAATCCCTTATGTGTTGCAAAAGCTGTATACTGCCTGTCCTCCTTGGCAATCGGCTGCTGAAAAAACGCCTGATTGATATCCATGGACGAGAAATACGTTGCAGTGCCCAATGTATCGAAAATTGTGTCCGCCCGAGGCAGTGGAAATCTATCTGGCTCCATGTGTTCATTTAATTTCCGATAATCAACCACCATCCTCCATTGATTTCCAGGCTTTTTCACAAGAAAAGCTGGGGCAGCAAATGCGCTCTGCGAATCTTCTATAACGCCCGCGGCCTTAAGCTCATCTACCTGTCTATCCAATTCCGTCCTTTCCGTTAGGCTCAAACGGTACGGTGGCAACGCTATAGGAGTATCATCTGTCATCTTAATCTTATATGGCGGCATGTTCGCCTCCCCTACATCTGCTGGTCCACGCGCAAACAAATGCAAGTATCGTTGTATCAATTTCGTCGCTGCTCCCCTCTGTTCATTGGTCAAACTGCTGTTAATATCAATTGGCGTGCCGCTCACATCTTTAAGAGGCTGTATGCTGGAATTCACCTGAAGTACTCTCGTCCTGCCTAATGAGTTGCGCTGTAAGCCGTCCTCTGTGCAACCTGTTGAAACGTTGACCCGTTCCTCCACTGTAATGGACCCCAATCGCGTAGTATGCAAGATCCTGCTTGGTGTCGACTTAGGATTCATAATTTGCAATTGTACTGGCGTGGTCGTTGTGTTGGCGCATATATGCACCCCTCGATGCTCCATCATCTCTAAAGTTGGCTCAAATTCGTATGACAACCCCTGTAATGGCTGTACTTCAAGTCGCGGCTCAATGCTCAAAGCTTCATGGGGTTGCAACACAATATCTTCCCTGGAAAAAATACTCTGCACTTTATCTGCCTTCCGATGCTCTGCACACGCACCCTGGAAACACGACCCCTGTAAACGTACAGTCTTACCTTGCAACTGAACTGTCTCCTCCCTATAATTAATCTCTGCATCATTCGCCACCAAAAAATCGTTGCCTAATATTATATTACAAGCCAAATTATTCACCACATACACCACCTGAGCATATGTTACACCCTGTATCTCTAAAAGCGCCATCGCTTTCCCTGTAACTTCTATAGGCTTATCATTCGCTGACGTCAACAAAGTGTTATCTGGCTCCAGCGGTGTAGTATATTCCTGTAAACTGCCATTGATACACGATACATTACTCCCCGTGTCTAACAGCATCTGCACGCGAAACCCTTCAATGCACCCCATTACATGTAATACCTGATCTTTGTCTCTATCTTGCATATGCGCGTTAACCAATACTCGATCGGCTCCATCCAATTGATGTTGCTCCGAAGTGACATGTACACACGTACTCTCGGCTTGGTATTGCCCTGGTTGTAACGCAAGACCACTGCTGCACCCTTCGTCATTTAAAGTCGGTGTGACCCTACAAATCTCATCTTTCACCCTAGAAATATTCATGCGCTGCCTAATAAATTCAATGTGACTCCACTGCTCCTGTCGCTGCTCAGCTTTCCGACGTATCTCTTCCCTACTGTTTATATTAAAAACGTCATGGCTCCGAGACATCTGTGGCGCTATGGAATACCGCTGTGGTACCCCTGGCCCTAATGGTTTTTTTGAAACTTACTCCTGCATTCCCTGGAAAATGCATTCCTGCATTCCCGGCCGATGCACCATTTTGTTAGGGGTTGAAATAACTACCCTTATTACCCGGGTTCAAACTCTACTTTACTGTGTCAATAGCAAAGGGACTGATCAATAAAAACAATGCATCAGCGGTTCAGTGGCAAAACTTATCTCTCTATATTTATACTCGTACAATAAAGTAACACAAATATATAATTTGACACATTAGTCTATACTTATGCTCTACATACATTTCCTTTACTAGATACTACTTTCGTATGACAGACTGAAACAAGAACTCGGTAAACAAAGCTACTGAATTTACTTTAATTAAACTTTCCCGTTAAACTTTTGACTCCAAACTCAATGTGATATCGATAGACTAAGTATTCTGTTACTCACTCGTTCTATTGCAGAACCGGTTTCGTCCTTCAATCTCGTGTAGACTTCTCGTATGTTGGCTTGTCTCGTGTTGTCCAGCTTCCAACCCTTATCTTCTCAATCACAATACTTGGCCAAGTCCCGGCCAAACGTCCCTAGCTAACTGGCCTAGCTTTCCGGCCCCACACTTTAACAGACTGGCCTAGCTACCGGCCCAACACCTTAACAGACTGGCCTCGAATCTAGATTAGGGTTATGCTTATATAACCCATCTAACTTCCGTGTTGACAAACTACACTG
>JAGFPH010014373.1:0-23856 GCA_018207615.1 Philaenus spumarius | reverse complement strand
TTTTTGGGAACGGGATAACCGATTTTGACAGTTAAAAAGTTGTAGCGTGTCGGAGTCACGTTTTTGGATAAAAATTTTGAAAATTCAGGGTGGGGTATCGTTTTATATGTTTTTGGGTACGGGATATCCGATTTTGACAGTTAAAAAGTCGTAGCGCTTCGGGATCACGTTTATGGATCAACATTTTGAAAATTATGTGTGGGGTAACGTTTAATATGTTTTTGAGTACGCGAAACCCGATTTTGACAGTTAAAAAGTCGTAGCGCTTCGGGGTCACGTTTTTGGTCAATATTTTGAAAATACGTGTGGGTTATCGTTTTAGAAGTTTTTGGGTACGGGGAGCCGATTTTGACAATTAAAAAGTAGTACCGAGAATTATGCGTAATTTTTATGTCCCTTGGCTTTTTACCCAGGTCTATACAGATAGAAAACAGCTTTTTTTGTACAGTATAGTGAAATATATATATATATATATATATACATTTTATAATGAATCCAAATCAGCAGTTTTATATAGGTTCCTCTTAGTTCGATAACAATATTACAAAATAACATTAACATCAAAGAACCATATAGTTAAAATTAATTAACAATGTTTACTTCCCTTTACAATTTTATGGTCATTGGAATCGATGGAATCGGAATCGGGAATCGATTTCTTGGAATTGGTATCGGAATCGATAAATTTGCTAATCGACCCATCCCTAATTTATATATATATATATATATAATTCACTAAATTACATCAAGTAAAACAAACCTCTCGCTAGCACTAGGCATACAAAGCCTGACGCATTGTCCCATGCTTGAAATAACCTAGTCTAAACATGAATTAGGATTTAGACCATGTTAGTCCCGAAAAGGTTAATTAATTACTGTATGTATGTTGAAAATGGGAGAACAAAACTACTTTAGTTTTAAATAAAAAGAAACTTTAATTAACTTAATGAAAAGGTAGCTCTTTTACATGTTAAGCGTATGTTCATAAATGAATTTAATTGCTTGCTGAACATCTCGGTCAAAGTAAACTGTTTGACTGTATTAATCCGTTTGGCACCTGGCGCCTACACTAGCTTCGCGGAGGGAAGGACAATAGCACGTAGACAGAATCATTATTTTGAGAAACTCAGTACGTTCCAGTCTTAAGGGTCTGCTGTAGTGGTGGCCATCTTGGATTTTTATCCCATAAGAGCAATGTTAAATTTCAAACCATTTATTTCGTTAACTTTTTATCATAAAATTGTTTGCAAGGTCTCATTTTAAGCACACTCACAATACGCATCCGTCTTGCAATTTACATTTTGTAAGTACAAAGTTTGATTTTTTCCTAACACAATAAAAAATTAATAATGAAAAATAATTTGCAAGCCAGATCCGAAATTTTATAAAGAATATTCAGTTTGTTTTTCAACACTCAATTACAAAAGATAGACTTATAAAATGGTTTGAAATGAGGCAATGTCAAAGCGTTCAGCTGCAAGAAATTGCACTGTTTAGATAGGGATACAGTGAGGGGCGGTTGCGTTTCTGGTTACTTTCTCGTTTACTGGAGCAGACCCTTAATTTTTTTCCTGAAATTCTGAAAGCGATTTGGATAATCAGCGATTTGGATAGTTGGAGTTTTACTGTATAAGTTGATAAAATAACATAAGAAATTAATTTGATATTGGTTTATTACAACTATGTAGCAGGAATATACTTGGGATACATTTTTCCATTTAAAGTTACAAATAAGAAAACATACAACTAAATAGAAACATATAGAACAAGGAACATAATGAACAGTTCAAAATAATTCACATCCTTTTATTAGTAACTAGCTGACCCTAGCTGAAATTTCGCAAGTTAGGAGCACTTACCTGATTTAGTAAGTTGAATTAATTAAGTTAATTACTTTTATTTATTTATGTTAGCTCATAAATAACAGTTTATAACAATTTATTACGCTTTACATTGATTTAATTTAGTTGATTTATTCATTACTTTGACTCCTACTTCCTGGAACATTATTGTAAAATTTTTTAATTAACTTACCAACCTTCAAATGGTCCTATTAGTTTCCCCTCTACTGCTGCTGGGTCTTACTAGTTTCGACACAAACCTCTGTCATTGTCGAAGATAAACATTTCTGACGAAAATCACATGACACAAAACACTACACAACACATAAAGTATAAACACGTAATATTCACCATTAAAGGGTCATTAAATAATTAAAATGGGACATAGCTTTCCACATAAGTACTTCTGGGTCGTCTCGAATGCATACTAAGTCTATTATTATTCTTATTTACTGTTTCCTCTACCAAAATCAATTGTTCTGCAAATTTATTTTCGACCTGGGAAATTTGTATAGCAATACAATCCTTTAACCCTTCGATTTCACTTTGCATCCCTTTGAAGTTTGAGGTAAAACTGTTTTCTTGCTGCTGAAATTTGGCTTCTAATTTTGTTTCTAAATTTAGTTCATTTGAATTTAATTTTTCTTCTAACAAGGTTTGGTTTGAATTTAATTTAGCTTCTAAATTGTTAAGATTTAAATTTAATTTAGCTTCTAACGAGGTTAAATTTTCTTCATTCTGTTTGAATTTATTTTCCAGTTTTGTATCTTAATTATTTTTATTTAAATTTAATTTAGCTTCTAAATTGTTTTGTAATTCCAATTGGCTTTGTTTCATATTAATCTGTAAATTGTTAATTAATAGAGTCATTTGTTCTAATAATGTGGGTGTAGTGGTAGTAGATTTGCTGGTTTCCATTATGGTATTTAAATTTTCAATGGTCGGTTGAACTTTCAATAATGTTTGAAATTGTAGTGCTTGTTGAAGTGGATGGTCTAAGGTTTTTGCAATCACCTTCCTTGGCTTTCTCAGATTGTGAAATTGTTAGTCTTAAATTATACTTTGGTGTTTCTTCGTCTGTAGGATTCATAGTTTACTTATTTTAGTAGAAAATATGGTTCTTATTATTATTAGTTTGTGTATTAACTTAAGAGTTCAAAATGGTTTTGTTTAAGCTATACATCAAATCAAATTCTTAAAATTAAATTAGCATCTCTTAACCTAATACATACTGCCACGCACCACCCCTTTCAGCCTTTTTATATTTATTTATTTATTCTTTTTGAAATTCGGTCAACTTGTACCTGCCCGTATGACCCTTTTTGGTTGATGCGATGGCAAGAATTGGAAATTGTTTTTCTTTAATTTCCAGTTCTTATTTAAAATTTAGAAAACTTTTGTTTTGTTTTCTCTTTTGTACACTAACTCTTTTTCTAACTCCGATCTCGAGGTCGTCATCGGTGGAGATATACTTGTTGTGATCAGAAAACACTTTTGCCTCACCTGAATCCTTATAATTAGAGCACTTAATGATTTATGGTATTGTACTAATTTTATAAATGATTTTAGCAACTCTTTCAAGAAATAAAACAATTTATTGAACAAAATTAATATATTAAATTTACGCAACTGCGTTTTCAACACAAAATACAATGGATAAAATGTATATATATTTATAATTAAATTTTCGTCAATGTTTACCACTGTGAGATGTGAGTTAATTATTATTAAAATGATTTTACTTTTATTACACTTTCCCCTGAATTTACTTTATTTTATTAATTTAATTTATTGATTTTTTGAATTTATTAAATTTTTCTAGACTCGAAAACAACTTGATAATCTGTTACTTACAACAAACAAGATGTTCTGTCTTCGGTTCCCAATCCCGGTGGTGTTGGTCCTCCGGAATCCTCCTAGGTCCAGTTAAATCCCAATTGCAGTATGGTTTTCAGCCCGTTACTCCTGACCGGAGTTTAGTTAGATAGGTCCTCGCCTCGATTTTCTTCAAGATTTACTCTCTCTGACCTATGCTGATGACGCCCAAAGTCCGATATTCTTGCGAGTATTCCAATGCGATCGTTCCCTCAGCTAGTCTCTTGGAAAGCCCTTCTAGGATATCTGAAGTACGTGGTGACGGTCTGGTATCTAAAACTGAACTAACCTGACAAGTCTTCCAACTGTAGGCTCTCGCCCCTCTCCTAATCAGAAGATTTGCCTCGTTACTGTTTACTTTGGCTCAACGAGTTAATTCCTGAAATCTCTGTGATTTTGCTTTGAAAGTTTCAAACTGCCGTAACTTTCTTGTCCTTGGCCCAATTTTGGTTTTATTGGTCTCATATTGTGTATGACGACCTTCTGTTCACGTAGACCTTTGAATTGAAGTCGTACGCCCTTTTTTCGCCGTGTTATTTGATTCGCTAGTTTTTGTTGAATTTTGAAATTTAATTCCTTGTATTTTCTCAAATTTGGAATTTTCTTCTTCCTATCCTCTTTGTTTGGTTCCCAAACGAACGAATATGTTTTTGGATTTCTTTTCTTGTTTGGTTCTCCCGCTATGGTTGATTTTCGGAAGCCTAATTTTGCGCTGCCGATTTTTTTGTTTGATTCCCCCCCCAATTCTATCTTTCTCACATCTCAAGTGATATTACAATGCATTTAACTATTTACTAACCTGTTCTGCTATTTATTACACAATATACTAATTATTTCTCCCTTTTGTTTAATTTTAAAGTTATTTATTTTTATTATTTAATTACTTTAATTTTAATTATGATGTTTTGTCTAAACCTTGCATAATTACCTTTTGTTATTCTGTCGATTTTCCCCCATTATTCGAATTTAACTTTATTTTTTGAAGTTATAGGCCCTTTTAGGCAAAATAATGATTTTAAATCCCTTTTTTGTTAATAAGTTATTTTTATTTTGAAACGAATTTTGGCTATTTCTTTATAGGCCTTATTAGGTCTCTATTAGGCCTAATTAGTTTTTTGAATTTATTCGACACAAACAACTTTTCATTTTTTGGTCTCACTTTTTGTACTATAACTAATAAATTAATTACTCTATTAAATAACTTTTTATACTGTTTTATTTGTCTTTTTCCCCTCTTTTTAATTAACTAAAATAATATACAACATTTATAATTATCAAAATTTAACATGGTTTTAGATCTGCCTAGCAACAAGTAGACGCTGACAAACTCTTGCCGTTTTCGACAGAAATTTTCTTGTCCCATCTTGTCGATTTAACTTAGTACAATTCATATCGCTTCTGTCTGTTATTATTCTGATTGATAAAAAGTTTAACTAATTTCTTTAATAACTCTGAAACTATTCATATATTTTAGTTGCATGATTCTTGGATTCTAAGTCACTTTGAATAATATTATATAGGATAATATATTAATAATAATATTAAATATTACCTTTTAATGATCCGTCTTGTGACTTTTTTGGTCGTTCGAATGTTTTATGACGCGTTTCGGGACCGCAATCCCATTGTCAAGTACACTTACACAAACACAATAAAACACATAACACGTTTAAAAAACACACAAAAACACCACAGTTACAACACTTTTAAAAAACTTAATTGTGCCGGACAATTTTCATCGTGTAGGTCGTAGTGTGGTCCATGGTTCTTGAAGTACTGTCCCTTAATTTTAATTGATTATTTTGAGGATTAGATGAGAAATATGCCATCGGCATTACCTCAGTTATCTTTAAAATTCAATTGAGATTTATTTAACTTTGAAGTTAAAATAAGTCTTTTATTTTATTGATCTCGGGTTAGTTACAGGCCTGGGTTTGAATAAGCTTTTGATAACAACGCATTGATATGAAAAATTAGATAAATTATTAATATAGCATCATTTTAATGTTAGCATCATTGATGAAAGTTTGTCTTTAAAGTTCAGAGTTTTTAATACAACATATTTAACAAATAAATAAATTGTCACTGATATGTACAGTAAAGTCCCGGTAATTCGAGTCTCGATAATCCGAGGTTCCGTGTAATTCGTTTTACATGTTCTTACTTCCAGGCTTTGCTTTGTACTGATTTTTCAAGTTGAAATTTAGCGTGTGCCTTTTGTGGTTTGTATTGTACTCGCTACACTTTCCTAGCGCTGCGGTCACTGGTTCTCTAATCTCATTGGTCAATACTACATTCCTTCTTGTAATTTAAATTTTTTCTTTAAACTGCGAAATATGTTCGTTACTTGTACATAATTATTTGTTGTCTATTTCTTATTATTTTGATGCCAAAATATTATTTATTCAAATTTATTAATTAAATCTTGTTACATTTAAAATCAACTTGACTTCCTTATTTCATCTAACATGGCTGTGTTCCATTGACATTACTTTGGTTTTTAACCATTATTATAATTAGTTTCTAACACATTTGATATAAATTAATATTCATTTATGTCCTAATTATTTCTAATACATACAATTTTATCGATTTTCACCGTGTTCTATTTGGTTAAATATTTATTTGCGTTTTCCGACTTGACTTAACTTGACTATGTTCGTAAGGTAGGAATTTGGAAACGGAACATGGCGTCTCTGTTTACAATACAATTGTTTTGATACAACATCGTTTTTTGAATGGATTCTACTGTTTTTATACATTTGATATGACTTTGATGAATATATAAATAATGAATATAATTGTTCCTTGTGTATGATTTATTGTGATTAGTGGTGTACGTTTAGTATATAGATCGAGTGTTTTTGTGTGATAAATGCGATTTAGGTTAGTTCATTTGTTTACTAGCCTAGGTTAGTTTAGTTTTACATTCATTTAATTAATCAGCTTCACACAGTGTTTTGACATGTAGGATCTAATCAAATTATTTCTAAATATGATTCTATATATAAATTTTGTCTGCTATTTTCTTTACGATTGATTAGGCTTATTTCTTAACATTGGTTGGTTCCTTGGTATTTTCAGTAATTTAACATTACCAATTTAGGCTATTCGGGTTTAACATTTCTGATGGGATTTGGTATCATTTCTCTCCTCTTCTTTTTTTGTTGTTGTTAATATTTAATTAAATCTTTTATATTCTTAAAGCATAGCTTTACAAATTTGTTTATTTTCAATTCCTTTTTTTTTAAATACAAAAATAATCATAGCTTGAGGCGTAGTTTTTTGCTTTTGTTAAAAAGCTTTTTTTTGGGGAGAATTTATTAATTTCCAATTATTCATTTTGTCAATTTATCGTTTTTCTGCTTCATGTCTCTTACAGAAATGAATACCATATATACCATATACATTAACTGCACCAATTTAATACACTATACTATACTATTTTGCATACTTTGTAGAGATAGAAAAATTTACCAGTGAATGATGAGTCTGGAACATTTTGAGTATTCTGTTCTTGCAGTAAAAACGCATCAATGAAATCCCTAATGTTTGTGGGATCAAATGTATTCTTATGTTCATCTACGGTTTCCTACAACAAAAAAAGTAATATACTCATTAGAACAAATTTATTAAAACGGTTTTGAGTGACAATTGTGTGAAATCAAACATGTAAGAAGCTAGGGACCCCAAGTTGGCTGTGCCATTCTGTAAGAAGCTTGGCTTACAGACAATTTAATAATTGAATTGATTAAAATGAACTTAATTATTGTAATTAAATTCATCTTTTTTAAAAATCTTGGGGTCATGAGATCGTGCAACCTGATCAAACTTGTGGAAGGTAGGTTAAAGGTAAATGATGCAATTAACTGGAAATAAACCTTTGACCTTGAAAGAAACTCCAAAAAGGTATTTATATTAAACCTTTGACATTTATTTTAGTCACTTTCAAATGAAAAAATATATTAAATAAAAACATATATACATAAATAAAACAATGGATTTTATAAAATATTATGAGAGAGCACATTAATTTAAATAAATTGAATTGTGCACTTTTACATACCACATATTTTCTATTTAATCTTAGATTTCACTGTCACTAGTACAAATCCAATTGCTTTGGTCATTAGATGATCATTGGTTGTTGGATGGATGATGAGCGAAGTGCTGCATCCTTTGTCTGCCCATGATGGCGAAATCATCCAAGTCCTTTATCTGGATTAATTTCATTAATCAATTAATTAATTTTCCAGCAACCTTGTTGTTGGTCCTCACTGAGTTGTTCTATGGTTGATTCATCCTAACAAGCTTAAATAATTCACACTTGTGAATTATTATGCAAAAACTTTAAGAGAGAGACATTACTTGATTTGCCTCTACAGAAGTTGGTATCAGAGTTTCTTTTTCATGCAGGCTAATATCTCGATCTGCCTGGTTGCAAAAGCGGAAATAGATGTATTGATTTTATTCGCAGTACAACTCAAATTATAGATAAATCAATTCTATGTCTATTGTGATCGAACGATTCTATGTTTTGTCATTGATGATCCACTAATTTTCTAACACTGATCAACCTAATCTGAATATGGATCGATTAAAAATATCTGGTCACTTTTAAGATTGTCTGTTTAAATAAAGTTCTAAAGTTTCTATGATAGATGAAGTTTATACACACACTTTGGTTTGTTTTGGGTTTTTATTTAATTGTACCTTTTTAATCTATGTCTCTTACATCAAATACTTATTAATATATATATTTTTGTTTTTTGTTTTTAAAGGCGAAAAACCTAGGTGGTTATCATCGCCTACTTATTAATATTAAGCTCTCTTTAAAAATGTAAATTAAAATTAACTAAAATGCTCTCTTTGATAAAACTTGACTCATGGTCTTATATGAATTTAGTTTATTGTATTTTGTTAGATTGAGGGAGTTACAAACATGCAGATCGTAAAGCATATAATCTTATTGTATGAATACATTTTAATAATTAGTTGTTTACAGTTTTCAGTTTGCTAACTAACTTTTTGTAAGATTGTTGCCAAACTAACTTTAATATTAAAAATATGAGTCTGCAGGTAGTGATTTTTTGGTTTGGGTCGGGAAGTGAAATTTTTCACTCGGATCACGTAGTGAATTTTTTCACCTGGGTCTGGTTAGGTAGTAAACAAAAACTCGAAGCCAGTGATTATGTTATATTTAGAAAATACAACTTTTTCTTCTGAATTTAGCACTTGACTCAGAATTCAGAAATATTATATTGTTACTTAGTAAATTATTAGGCTACTAAAAATATAAACAGTATAACCAAACTAAAATACTAGAATAATTGAAATATTTTTTCTATTCCTAAAAGTACTGATTGCTAATTTGAATTTATTTTTTGTTTGATTTGTACTGGTATTTCCCTCATGATCGCTATGTGTCTGTTAAAAAACTCATAGCCGTAGCAGTACTTGGAACGGCTACACCGCTATTTCTAGGGATCAAATTATCTATTTTAGGAAATTTAAACTACACAGTACAAAAACAATGAAACAAAAAACTATGGAACTAATAAAATAACACATCCGTTTCAAAAAAGAGAATCATTTATTTATTTTAATACAAATTTTAAACAATAAACGAAGCTGATTGACCGTGATGTGAAACGAACGAAGATTATGTTCATTCAAAGAACACGGAATCACAAAATAAAGATCATTAAGCAGGGTTAAATTGAAGGGAACTGTCATGACATTATGACTAAGGACCTTTGTGCCAAAAACTTTACGCTAACCGGGTATCCGTTTGTCAGTCTACATTAATGTTGACATTTCGGTTTTGCATTTCATTTCTGGTAACATGCTTGTATGAAAGTCCTTATGTTGGCCTTAGTCTAGAACAGAGGTTCCCAAACTGTGGTACGCGAACCCTCTGGTGGTACGAGAGACATTGCCAGGGGGTACACGAGCAGGACTATGCCAGTTTGCTCAAAGTGCCGGCTGATGCGAGGGAAATTTCGGGTTGCGGGAAAAGCGAGGGAAGTTATGTGCGCCCAGCGGCTACATCACTGACGCTCTCTCTATTTCGTCGAATCATTACACCAGTGGCGCAGTAGATGTGTTTACAAAGCGTTTGTTATACTGTCGCATTATTCGTATAATTTTATGAATTATTTCATAGGCAGTTTTGAGTTAATGTGAGTTTTTGATATCATAATGGATAAGTGGTTAAGCTAGACTTCAAGCGTTCGGAAAAAGCAAAGAGTTTCATCGCCACTTGAAGAAGGTAACTTTACTCCTGTACCCTTTACGTCTTCATCAAAAGAGCAAAGTTCTCCTGTGTGCTCTGCGGCGCCATTAGTTTGACAAACTTGCTCTCAATCAAAAAAGCGTAAATATATATCAGCTACTTGTCTTATGGATTTACTTATAATGAGGCCCATGACAATGAAGTTAAGCCACAATGCGTAATTTGTTTAGAAACATTTTCTCACCATTCAATGAAACCATCCCTTTTAAAGCGTCATTTCCTAACAAAACATGAAAGTTACAAAGATAAACCATTGGATTTTTTCAAACGTAAGGAAGGTTCATTAAAAGGCAGCAAGACAAATATAAATTCTTTTACCAG
Organism: Philaenus spumarius; assembly: GCA_018207615.1. NCBI lineage: Eukaryota > Metazoa > Arthropoda > Insecta > Hemiptera > Aphrophoridae > Philaenus > Philaenus spumarius. The sequence goes on along the minus strand of JAGFPH010014373.1, from coordinate 13,524 downwards.
TTTGAATTTAAAAGCAGTTGAAGCTTCCTATAAAGTTAGTCTTAGAATCGCTCAAGAGGGCAAACCACATACCATTGGGGAAACATTAAAACTATCAGCAACTAAAGACATCATTGTCAACCATGTTAGGAGAAAAAGAGGCTAAACAGATTGACTTTCGTTTTCTAACAATACAGTTTCAAGAAGAATAAGTGACATGGCTGCTAATGTAAAGGAAACATTAATCATTAAAATAAAAAAAGCAATTATTTTGCTATTCAAATTGATGAAACAACTGACATAACTAACATGGCTCAGTTTTGCTAATATGTTATGTTAGGTACAAAGATGGAAATACTGTCGGAGAAGACATGTTATTTTGCCAAAACTTGCCTTCACACACAATTGCAGACGAGATATTTGGAAAATTAGACAGATTTATCCAAGAAAACGAGCTGAACTTGGAAAAATGTGTAGGAATTTACACAGATGGGGCAAATGCAATGGCTGGAGTTCATAAGGGAGTTGTTACTCAAGTGCAGCAAGTAAGCCTACAAGCTAAATTTATTCTTGTAGTCTTCACCGAGAAGCCTTGGTTACAAAGAGATGTCCAGCGGAGCTGAAAACTGTATTAAATGAAGCAGTAAAGACTGTTAATTTCATCAAAGCCAGAGCACTGAACTCACACCTTTTCCATAACTTGTGTGATGAAATGGATAGTATTCACAAACAATTACTTCTGCACACGGAAATAAGGTGGTTGTTGAGAGGAAGAGTGATATCTCAAGTTTTTGAACTTCAACATGAAATATTAATTTTTCTATCTGACACAGACTTTCAGTATCGTAACCGTTTTTCAGATGAATTGTGGTTGAGCCGATTGGCGTATTTGGCAGACATATTCAGTATGTTAAATGATTTTAACAGGAAACTACAAGGAAGCTATAACACACCATTCCAAGTTATGGATAAAATCAATAGTGTGAAACTAAAACTAAGCTTTGCAGAAGGGGAATCAAAGAAAAATAAAGTGTCATTGTTCCCATCTCTTGAATCTTTTGTTAAAGAAAACAAACTTCTCCTGAATTAAACAATTTTGAATGACATATCAGATCATTGTAGCTCCCTCCAAGCTAGCTTTACAAAATACTTTCCAGAAGACCTGAGTTTGTACTCATGGATTAAAAACCCTTTTGCTGACATTGAGAAAATTGTTCAAGACAGCTTTTCTCTGAAACTCAAAGAGTAGCTTTTTGAGTTAAACTGCGATTCGGACCTGAAAGAAGTATTTAACAAAACCATGCTTATTGATTTTTGGATCCAACAACGTTCAGAGTATGGTGAAATTGCTGACAAAGCAGTTGAGTTTCTACTCCCGTTTCGAACTTCCTATCTATGTGAGGCGGGATTCTCGCATCTGCTGTATATCAAACATAAATACAGGAACCGAATGCATACAGTGGAATGTGATCTCAGACTCAAGTTAAGCCTAATTATGCCAGACATCAGCAGTTTAAGCCGTTCCATTGAAGCTCATCCCTCACATTGAATAACTGATTACTGTACCAGAACAGATTTATCGTGTGACATTCACAATTCTGAATTTTGAAATTTGATTATAATTAAATAAATTTATTACTACAGTTTCTTGCATTTTATCAATCCAACCTAACAAGATTTAACATTGATAACTAAAAACAAAAGTAATAAAATGGTAATTTTATATATTAAAAATCTTGTATTGCATTGTATCTTTGAAATTCAGATTTTATAACATAAGAGTGATGATGAATGCATATAAAAACTTGGAACAAATTTAAAAAAAAGCAAACTAATGATACACGTACAATTTAAAATTAATTGTATTATGGGTGGTAATACACAGTACAAACTAAGGGGTAAGTCACCAAAAACGTTTGGGAACCCCAGGTCTAGAAAGTCAAATAAATATGATATACAGTAATAGAGTTGTTGGAGAAAAGGTTCTCTCGTAAAAATTCAGGGGAAATGATCGCTTAGTCAATTCCCAAGTAACGAATTATACAACATAGATAATAATAGACTGGACGGGTAGGCATACGAACGGATTACAAAAGACGTGTTTTTACTCTTTAGGTTTTTGACTTTTTATCATCAGGATAATTGTGTTTTCTATGTGACTTGAAGTAAAGGACAGATGTCTAGCTGTTTTAACTAACATAACGTTTGATTCCATATTTGTTCCATTTGTCGAGTCGAGATCTTTTGTTGTGATTATAATATCACTAAAGAAGGTTGAATAATTCTAAGTTCTTATATTTTTTATTATATTAAAATAATGTTTATCGCCCCAATTTTGCTTTTTACCTATAAGGAAATTTCATTATTCATTTTAATTCCTCACTACCCTAATTTATCGGGTATAGCCAAAATACTCGACTGCATTTTAACGTATATTTTGGATCCCCCGAAAACTGAAAATTCGGATACCCGCAGACCCCTAATTAAAAGTTTATATTGTGATTGGTTGTTTAACAAACAATAATTATTTCATTTCATGGATGATTGTTTATTATACTAAATATAATAATAATAATAAAATAATAATAATTACGAAGTGGTTGAAATAATATAATAGATAGGCTACACTTTATGATTATTCAAAAAGTATTTTTTTAATAATCTGTTATTAAAAAGATTAAAAATTAATACATTATTTAATATGAAAATACTAAATTATTTGCTATTGAACTTAGAATACTTAAATCTTAAACTTTATTAGCTCTGAAAACAAGTGATAAATCATCTCAATTATTTAAAAATAGTAGTTGACCAACTTACTCTTAAGAAATCAGTAAGGCATCTGATAATTCTCACAGCATCTTTGTATGTTGACTTTTCAGGCGCAACAAAACGAATAAATGGCATTTGATTAAGAAGACCTCCGGACATGTCTTGGAGTTTAAAAGCATCACGGATAAGTATAAGGAGTTTATTAAGTCTGCTGTCTGTTTCCGAAAATCGTTTTCCAGCCATAATATGCCATATAATATTCAAGATATATACTTCAACAATATTTTGAATACTGACAGGCCCTTGCTGTAAATAAAATTATTTTTGTTATTGTACCACTTACAATCTGATAAATACATATAAAAGAATAAGAGTTCTTGCTGACATTGCACAGTACTTCTTGAGTAGGCTATATTTCAAAATAATACAAAATGAGCCAATATCTCATTGTAAGCTTAAAAAGACTGTAATGTTGGCCGTTTTCCAGGGCATGTGATTTTTCTAACAATTACACTTTTATGTATGTACTCAAGAACATTTCCAATGACAACAAATTAATTAAAATCCGTAAAGTGGAACTCTATAAATAGGTACAATACCAAATCTTATGATAAAAAAGCTGTAAAGATCTACAGATGATTGCATAATACTTAAAGTACTGTGGGAAATTGAACTGCGGATGTCAATGAAAATCAACTCACATGATGATTGACTTTAATTGTTTAGTGAAACATATTAAATAATTGCATGAAATCAAAAGACAAAACTATTAACATTACAAAATTCTGACACAACATGAACAAACTTTACATACAATGATCTACTATAAATTCAACAATATATAATTTAAAATTAAAAAAAAATAAAATAAAATAGAAGACAGTACTTTTTAAATAAGACAATATTAAAAAATGTTTATACTTCCGCAACTTAAGTAAAAGAGTTTCACTTTCCACAACACTGTTTCTATTTTAAATTAAACTGATGTTAATTTACTTCTCAAACTGGATCGATGAAAAGTTGCTTAGCGTCGGGTTGCCACATTTTATCCAGAGACCTATCTTACACCTTTTCATCTTAACATTTCTTAAATACTTCAAACCATCAAAATATCCACTTTACAATGACTATTATTCAATTTTTAAATTCACTCAGTGCAATTACTTTACAAAGTTACTTGTTCCTTGAACATACATCTGACCTCCTCAGAGTCTGGCAAAAGACTGACTTCATGCTGGGTTCACAGTGTAAAAGCAACATTTCTTCTCGCCGGCAGTCTCTACTTCAAGGTCTTTGGCAACCAACACACACAAACCAACTTTTACATCGTCCCCTTGACAACCGTTGCTACACAAAACTGGTCAAATGGCAACCATGCCCGCCATCTCAAGAAATGAAAAGATCTCAAGGTTTTCTTGTTCAACATTGCGTAATCATTCTAAATATAACTATCTTAAACTGGTTTTCTATTTTTTTATTTTAAATGATTTTAAAATTATCTGTCTGCATTTATATTTAAACTACTCTATTTTAAAATGATCTGTCTGCTTATACACTGTAAATTTGTTAAAAACATATTTCACTGCTACGACCGTTAATAATAATAATAAATGTTTCCTCCATTCCATACTCATTGAGAAAGTTGCATATGTTACAATATGATACATTTTAAATCAATTTCGGATGAAGGTGCGGCTGTTGACCGAATGTTATGAATGAGAGAGAAATAGTTTATAAAATCAAGTGCCCTTGAAAATGAGTTTGACAAAATGGGAATACTTTTTTTTTTTGTGCCTTACCGGAATTAACTTTGTGATAACTGAACCAGGATCGATTCACATCCGCTGTACATCCGTTAGATGCTAGTCTTTTCCTGGTTCAGAGTTACGCTGTCCACTCCTATAGTCAAATGTTCTTTTAACAAGAAAGCTTGGATGACACAAGACATAATGGCAGGTTGGTTTCAAGAACTTAAATTTGCTTACTTAGTAGTGCTTTGTTTATCAGATCAAAATAGAATCAGGTCTAAAAAAAACCATATCTTTTTAAAAATTGAAAAAACTTAAAATTTTACAGAATTTCAAAAAGTTTAAAGTGAGGCATATCTTTCAAAAAAAACATGGTGGGGTGATGTCTACTATTAGTGAGCTAAAAAGGAAAAAAGACACAATACTGTGATATGCATCAAAGCTGCACTCAGAAAGATACAACAACAAAAAAACAGAACATTACAAATGGCAAATGATACCGCTTTAAAAGCTGCCATGTACATATGGTTCATAATATATACTGCAGTTGTTGGTAAAATAATGTATCTAATTCAAGCGTAAAATAGCTGCATTGCTTTCAAGAAATTAAACTTTTTTGTCGTATAATAAAGATCTGTTTTATGCTCTTAATACAAAAATAACTAATACTGTGGGTTTTGTATGGATGTGAACTACAGTAAATACAATCATTTGAAAATGTAATCATAAAAAACATACAATTAATTGTGTGGGTTGCATGTAAAATTTGTTAAGATTTTTAGGGAAAAAAGGTGGATTGGGTGGGTTTGCAGTATAATTTGACACCCCCATTACTGAAGTCCAGGGAACACCTATACACTGAACATACAGTAGAACTCCAATTATCCGGACTAATTGGGACCGGACCCGATCCGGATAGTTGGATTTTTCCCGAAAAAAGGCCGTTTTTATGAGAAAAACGTAAACAAAACATAATAGAGAACATTTACGGTATTTATTATGAAAAAACAATATCAATGACAATGTTTACATTACGTAATATTTACAAACAATACTAAATCACTGTAAAAACATAATTTTTTAACATACCAGGCAGAGTCAATTGTTTTGCTACCTTAAATCGATTCCGCGCCACCAAGTCGCGCATCCGTTTGACTATGTTCTTATTCAAATCTGATCAGGATAATTGGTGATCCGGATAATTGGAGTCCGGATAATTGGAGTTCTACTGTACAATTTATATTTATATATGAAATTACATAGGGACACCAACAAAATATGAACGGACAAAATATCGGAAATGGTAAGTGAATAATAACTGAAAATCTAAGGGTAGTCCATTGCTAGAAGGCAGAACTATTTAGAAAAACGATTTGTTTAGAAGAAGAATAGACCTAAGCAGCTTCTTTACAAAACAAAATTTACTTTACCCCATCAACACAAGAGTGGAAAACTCCAGTTTTTTCCTGCTCTCTCGAGATGGACAAAAACTATGCCATTCCAACATATATGTTTTTTTTATCATGTGTTATAGTGTAATAAACCAACTTAATCTTTAGTAAGTCTCGAGTTAATTGATATACGATATAAACTATTTAAATATTCTTTTCAATGTAAAAAGTTCAATTTACGAAATATTGATGTTTTCAAACAACTACCGAATAGTTTAGGGTTAAAAACTATACAGAAACTTAACTGTTAAATATTTAACATTGTTATTACCTTGCTTTTCTGTTTCAGTAGAGAAATAAATTCAAACGTTTCTTTTGATATGCTTTCTTCCATACTACTACGTCCAAATCCAAATTCTCGTACATGTCTCAAAAAAAATTTACGTTGTTCAGAACCGAATGCGCCATCAGTGAAGACCACTCCTACAGTAAAAAGAATTCAGTACATAGCATTGGTAATATTATTATATCATAGGCCTAAAGAAAACAAATTAAAAAAACGGTACCAGGAACTGGCACATACTTTCTCACAAACATATTTAAATTATTGAACAGATTCACTGTGACTTCATAATTGTAGGTGGGGTAGGAGAGGAGATTTATTAAAGTAGGAGATTAACTAATAAATATTATTATTATTATCTAGAGAGAAAACTATTGAATCTATTTCGAACAAATTTGCACCAAACACGTCAATTAGGGCTGTATAGATGCACGAAAAAGGGTTTCGAAACATTTTGAAAAACAATCCCCTTTATGGAGAAAAAAACCCCCAAAAATCAGTTATTATTATTAGCTAAACAAGAATTTTTAGAAAGATGCAAGTTTTTGCATAAAGGCTACAAATAAGCCAAATTTTATCAAAATCGTTAGAGCGGTTTTTTTTTATAAAAAAATAATAATAGATTTTTTGGGGTTTTTTTTGCCAAAAAGGGGGTTGTTTTTCAAAAATGTTCAAAACTGTTTTTCGTGCATCTATACAGGCCTACTTGACATGTCTGGTGCAAATTTGTCTGAAATCGATCGAATAGTTTTCGCTCTAGCTTTGCATATACATACAGACATTTAGTAAAAACCTCTTTTTTGGACTCAGAGGGTCCCAAAACGGATATTTCCACAAAAATCTCAACATCAATTTTTTTTGCGATCACTATACTTTCTCTATACTATTGTATAATGAGAAAGTAAAAAGATATTGAGTTCAAACTGTTAATACATTTTTTAAATAAACTCTCCATCAGTCAATAATGACATTTACATGGCCTTAAAATCATTAAGGAGTGTACAAAGTTATTTTTGCATATTTTATGAAATTCGGGGAATTCTGAATAAACAAATGTCACATTAACATTTCTGTATGTTAGGAAAATGTGTGTACCAGTTTTGGGTGAGATATTTATATGTATGAATAACTTAACTAAGTTAGTCCTCCTAATTCAATAATAATAAAGGTAGCTCAATATTTAAATTAAAACTTACCTAATTTTTTCCCAAATGAACGAAGGCGGAATAAAAACCCATCTGGTCGACCTTCCAAGTCTTCTCTAGTTAATAGCTCACGAACTAATTCTTTGCCAGAAATAATAACTATGCAGTCCTTACCCAAACGTATACCAACCAAAGGTCCATAGATTTCTTTCAAATATTCACAAACCAAATAAGTATATTTGTATTTACGCTTAAGCACTCTGAACAAAAAAAAGTTTCCCACAACAGGAAGCCAATTTGGTCCTGAAAATAGATAAACACATTCTGTTAAATAAAATAGCATGGAAATTTAGTTATAGTTTAAATTTTTCATAGGTGAGAATTTTTTTAAATTAAACTTTTAATTATTTATATTAATAGTTTGTTCATTAACCTTTAAACACTATCCTTCTGAAATACTAAGCGTTAGTAAATTTACGACTATCAAGAAAACATATAACATTAGTTTAATTTACACACAAAAACAAATTATTTAAAAAAATATATTTTACCATCAAATTTAAAAAAAATTAAATGATTTATTTTTTGTTAAATTAATTGTAAGACTTTTATAGTAGCCTTCATTAATATACATTTCAAATTTATTATAAATTATAGGTAATAAAACTTGAAATACAGTAAGTTATTGAAAAAAATAGAGGATTTCCAATATAATTGCATAGTACACTCAATATTTCACTGTTCAAAACAATTTTTACTTTTTGCGATCATGGTGTCTGTGACAATTTGTAACTGAACAAAGAAAACCAAGTTTACAACCGACCGAATACTGTCAGAGAGTACCCAGAATTACAACTCTCAAGGTCAGGCTGTCAGAAACATTTTGGTTGTTACAAGAATATAACTGGAATTAAAAATGTATCTTAATTAAACAAGTCTACAAAAGCAGTAGACTAAGCTAGCTTATTAAGACCATCAAAGTTTAGGAACTCTGAAAATACTTCACATTGCCAAAACACTCAGCATGTAGGTCGTTTAGGAAGGCAGAAATTTGCTATATAAAAGTTTATATAGCAAATTTCTGCCTTGCAAGTGCCCCTGCCCAAGAAATGAGGCAAGTGTCTTGGGAGGCGGGCGGAGGCCCTGTTGGTTGAACAGGCCAGTACCAATTGACAGACGGACCGAGATCGGCCACTGGACAACAGTACATTCTTTGGGCGAAGTCTGCAGGAACTCCTGAGAGTGACAGATAGGGTGAGCAAGCAGATTACATAGATATTCTATGTAGTCACATTGAGGTCTCTTAACAAAGGTATAAGCCAGGGTTCATGCGTGGTAATAAAGAACTGATATTCAGAGTGGACTGCCTTTTGTTTAACGATCAATAAAGGTGTGTCAGTAGCAATAAGACAATTGAGAATTAAGATCTATATGATAAATTATAAATAAAATCTGAGCAATAAAAACTATGCTATCACTGAACCACAAAGAGAATTAGTTATTCATTGTGATACAACCCAACCTCACTTTCATAAAAATAGATATCAAGGCCAGAAGAAAAGACCCGTTAATTCCAACCCTAACACTCTTGGGTTTTTTAAAAAATATTTTGAAAATTGTCAATCTTACTAAAAAAACTCTCTGTATACAAAATGAAAGTGCATTAAACACCTTATAAAAATCATCCTTTTCACTTTTTTCCTATCTATAATAATTTAAAGATAATAGGCCTATCCCTTAAAGAATAACTTTTTATCTAAGTTTTGTCCTAATAAACTTTTTCCCAAAGAAAAGAGCTTATAAATGCCATGATAAAATGCTTATAATCATATTTTGGCTGGGCTTATGGATGACTCATACATCATTATGGACTATTACTGCAGAAACTAATTAAATAACTGTTGAGTTCTATATTCAGTGCACAGTACGAGTACAGTAGAATATGTATGTACAATAACAATAAATATGTTTTGACCGCTATAATCATGACTGATAAGGCCTGGAAAATGTTACCCTACCACCCTATATAACTGCTTCAGAAAGTACGGGTTTGTTAAGCAAAGAGAAAACGTGGAACAGTAATCTGGGCCGCCAAAAGGTACAAATTCTATTCTGCCAGACTCAAGACGGGCACTTCAGGTAGGTAACTGTGGAGAGTTAACGTTTGAGGATTACGTTCAAGTTGATGACACCGGTGCCCTAACCCAGTGATCACCAATTAAATTTAATGAAGGTCCATTTCAAATTTGTATAAGACTGCCTCGGGCCGGTCCAGTTTTTACCCCCTAATTTCAGCTGCAGAAGGTGGCCACGATGGCCGTGGTTGTTAAGGCGTCAACGCTTTATCAACCATCAATGGAAAAGTTCCGGGTTCAATTCCCATTGACCCCGAATAATTTTCTAAATGGTAATTTCTTAACAGACATCGTTGGCTGTGGTTCGGATTCCACGTAAAACTGTAGGTCCCGTCTTCATTAGCCTTTATTCAAGTGCAAAACAGCAGAACGTTAAACCAAAAAAAAAAAAAAAATCAGCTGCAGAAATTGCTGATTTGAATTTTAATCACAGGAATTATAATCATTTTGGATTTTTAGTTTTAGTACTTTTATTTTGGCATTGAACAGCAGTTTCTAACTATAACTAACTTTAGATCCAAATCAGTTGTACTTTAAGTAGGAACATAGTTCCTATTACAGGTCCTGTGTTCAATAATTTTACACATTACGTGTATTTCACACATTTTGTTTGTTTATTTTAAAATATTTTTACTCGTATATAAAACTGGGGCAGGTTATAAAAAACTAAACATTACAAATAAAAAGGCATTTAATTTTATATCACCCAAAACACGAATTGTAGGCCTACATCAAATTTATCTCAAGAATATTAAGATAAATATTCTATTTTTTATGTAAACAAAAATAATGATTACAAATGTGACTTAACTCATTGAGAGAAATAAAATTTTTTATTCTGAACTATCTCTTTGAAGTTCGGAGTTAAACCTGTCCAGCTGATTCTCATCAAGTTGTTGAGATGGCTGTCACTAAGGCGGGATCTGAATTTATTCTTGATGAAGTTCATCCTCGAAAATGCAGACTCACACGTGTACGTTGATCCAAAGTTTGATGGCCAAGTTTTTTAGTTCAGGATATTTTTCAATGCTTACATACTTTACCCAGAACAGCTCACATGAAAGTTCTTTTGGCACCTGTCTGAACTGGTCCTGCAAAGCAATGTCTTCCTGGAAGTCTATTATTTCCATTTGCAGGGCTGCTTTGTTAGAGTTGAAAACCACTGCCGCGTCATTGGTCCACTCACAATTAGGCTTCAGAGAGAAACAGTTGTTTTAAGCCTTGAACAACATTTCCTATTTTGTCAAAGTCAGTAAATCGAGCTTCAAACTCAGATTTAAGGCCATTTAAGAAGTTGACAAACTGTCCGATGTCAATGGCATCGTTGCTATCACAAACTGACTTGAGAATGGGAAAGTGCAAACGTTCGTTGCTGATGTCATCACACCACAGAGTTGCCTTTTTTGTAAAGCTTTGAATTTCTGACAGAAGTTTACACAAAAGTTTGACTACCTTTCCCTTGCATTTTTAAGTTTAAAAAATTGGAATATCTGAAGATATCTGTCAGGAAAGCTATTTTCAGAATTGTGTCTTCTGTGTCAAGCAGGAACCCCAAATGTTCATTTGCAGCTTCTTCACTACACTCTAATAATAGAAATACTTTTATGTCCTCTATAATTGCAAAAAAACATTGAAGAACAAACAAACCCTTTGCTCAGCCACCTTACGTTGCTGTGAAGTAACAAATTGTCAAAATGTGCTTCAGTTTCCTCAAGTAAGTGACTTGAACTCATGGTGCCTCAGTGAAGACTTTGCTTGTATGAATTCAATGATCTTAACTACAGTTTGCATTTTAATTTCAAGAGCAGGATTCAGTTTGCAACACAACACACTTTGATAGATAATGCAGTGGTAGGATAGCAGATTTCCATTAAATTTAGGATCTTTTTTTATTCGACTTACCAAGCCTTTGTTTTTCCGACCATCACACTAAAATCATCTGCGCACTAAAATTCATGTCACTGATATTATTATTTTTTTAATCCAACTCAGCTTTCACAAAATACTCCATTAAAATTCTGTACAAGTACTCTCTTCGAGTTTGTCCTGATATCAGTAACGTTGTTAACAACTCTTCTACAAACTGTTCTTTATCACTGTCCAAAAATTGCACAAAAACAATTAATTGAGCTGTATCGGTAATGTCACATGATTCGTCCAATGCTAAACTGTATCTGTCTGTAGCCGCTAAAACTTGCTTTAAGCTTTTACAACTTTATTCTGCTAAAACTTCAGTGTTTCTTATGCTTGTGGATGCAGAAAGCGGAATGCGTCGAATAGTGTCAACTACATCTTGTTTATTCTCAAATAATACGTTTCCTGCATCAATCATGCATTCTTTGACTATGTCTGAATCAGTAAAAGGTTTCATATGTTTTGCAGGAGTTCACGAAACACGTAAGGAAGCCTCTGCACATTTTTCTTGGGCACTCATTGTTCGATTTAATATTTGGGTAGAAGCTAAGTAGTTCGAACGTAAACTCTCAATCCTGGACTTTCGAAGGCCGCTAACTTTTGTATCAAAAGATTTGTCTTTAGACTCAAAGTGTCGTTTAACATTCGAATTTTTAACAACAGATAAAGTTTGTTGACATATCAAACACACAGGCACAGCTCCAGTTTTGTTTGGAAGTATAAACAAATATTGATCTGTCCACTCTGGTAAAAACTGCCTATTTTCACTGTCTTCTTTCCGTTTTTTTGTTATCCATTGTAAGTAATAATACAATCAATATTAAAAGTTAAACTACTTCTCACAAATGAAAAACATTCGCGAAATAGCTAAAAAACCCTCTGATTCACACTAGTGACTCCTTGAACACACAACAGGTTAAACAGCGAACTAAAAGCACTACGTCAGTGGTGAGCATACAGTCGACAGTGCTTCTAGGAAGCTTTAAAAAAATGGCGGACTGCAAACATCTCGCACGGCGAGCCGTTGTTTCAATTAACTATGTTTAGTTTCAAATTTTTTACACTTATAAACAGCATGTTGTATGATCAGTGGTGACAACTGTTTTAAGAAAAAAAGTTTAAATGTACTAAAATTTGCGATGTTTATAGCTTCACGAAACGTAGAAAGATATGACACCTCGCGGTCCGTAAAATATTAGGTGGCGGTCCGGATACGAACCGCAGTCCGCCATTTGGGGACCACTGCCCTAACCGATGCTGAATTGTTGATATGTCAGAATGAGATCCAGGAAGAGCAAATTAAAGAAAAGCAACCGCCAACTCCAGTCACATTGAGCAAGGCAAGGTCTTCTTACACACTCTATGCCCTCAGGGCAAAACGAATGATTTCTTCTCAGGTCTCATCACTGTGGAAAACTCCCTAGACATTGTTAGATGGAATTTGCTAACTCAGAAGAAAATTACGGGCTTCTTCTAAAAATTAACATTTACCTGTAATAAATTTTCACCTGTAATGTATTCATGTGTAAACATACTAATTGTATGGTATTTTGTAAATTTTTAAATAAAGATCAGGCTGTACGTACTTTTAATAAAACTCTTGTTTCTTTGAATTTTTTCCTAACTCAATCTTGGTTATATAAACTCTTATTATTTTGCACTGTTGATAGTTTGACCTTTTTCTCTGATCCCTTGATATTCAAATTATCGAGAGTTGACTGTAATGCAGAACTCTATAGTTTCGTCATATCGTCCATGTATAATAGATTGAAACCGCTCTTTTTATAAGAATGTGACAGGTGGTACAAACCTGTGCACATTGTTACTCTTTGGGAGCAGTTTGAGATGAATATGTTTTAAAAGTTTGCCAATATGTTTTTAATATCTACTTTATAGAATGTTTGCTCTCTGGTTAATAAACAAAAATTTAGGAATAATGAAGACAAGATAAAAATGGCAATAAAAACGACACAAAATTTAATGGCTAAAGAAAATTTAAAATTTGTAAGGAAGAGAATTGTAATGTTGTAAGGAATTGTGCTTTGTTTCTTTTTTTTTTTTTAATTATGAGAAAGTTTGAAGAATGTATTTTGTTCC
>JAGFPH010014371.1:616-23857 GCA_018207615.1 Philaenus spumarius | reverse complement strand
AAACCATTTATTTCGTTTATTTTGTATCATAAAATTGTTTGCAAGGTCTGATATTAACCACAATCACATCCGTTTTGAGTTTCACATTCTTTTAAAATACCTTTCATCTGTCACGTAATTGACGGTTTTTACGTATCAAGATTGAACTATTTTCTTTACACAATACTAAATGTATAATTGAAAGTGAATCGCAAGCCGGATCCGAAATTTTATAAAGAATATTCATTTTTTTTTTCAGCACTCAATTATAAAAGACGTTTTAAATGAGACAATGTCAACGCGCTCAGCTGCCTGAAATTGCACTGTTTAGATAGGGCTATAGCGTGAAGTTCTGGGGTCACCGGTTGCTTTCCCGTTTACTGGAGCAGACCCTTTAACTATTTAGATTGTTGAAACTATCTATAATATAATTTTTTAAATACTTTTTCTCTAGAACAAAACATTTTGCGTTCTAAATAATCTTGACTAGATATTGTATTACCAAAGTTTTATTTTAACTTTGGTTCACCTGAAAAAGCAATGCATATTGGTATTGGTGTCAGTCCGACTTAAAAAAGCGTTTATACATATAATAAACGGTACTAGATAACTGCCACATACTTTCTCCAGGTTGAAACTTTATACCTTCCCAAGAGTAGCATAGGAGGTGGTTATTTAGAATTGCAAAAGTAGGAAAATGTTACCATGGAAAATATTAGATGCATGTAACAAACATCCATATTATTATATTATATTATTTAAACTATTCGATCGAATTCGAACAAATTTGCACCAAACATGTGAATTAGGCCTGTATAGATTTAGGCCTGCACGAAAAAAGGTTTAGAAACATTTTGAAAAAAAACCTTTTTGGCCAAAAACCCCAAAAAAATCAGTTATTATTATTATTATCACCTAAATGAGAATTTTTAGAAAGATGCGGTTTTGTGAATATAGTAGGGTGCATTAAGGGCTACAAATAAGCCAAATTTTATCAAAATTGTTACAGCCGTTTTTGAGAAATTTAGATTTTTCTCGATTTTTTGCAATTTTTGGGGGGTAAAACTCCTTAAAAATCAAAATTTGAAAAAATGAAAAAAACACCTGGAGATACTTCAGAACTACACCTACATAAAAAATTTCATCAAAATCGGACTGTTGGTATGGTCTCCAGCTCTGTACACATCCTTACAGACACACGGACAGACATCACCAAAAACCACTTTTTTGAGTTCAGGGAGCACCAAAACAAATAATTCCACTAAACATATTTTTCGTCTTCAGGGAGCACCAACACAGATAATTCCATTAAACACTTTTTGGGGGTTCAGGGAGCACCAAAACAGATAATTAAAACTAAAAATTAAAATTCGAAAATTTGGACGAAAACAATATTTTCTCCATATACTACGTATAGGGTGGAGAAAGTAAAAATGTATTCTCCATTGACTTTAGATCAAACAAATAAAATAAAATTAAAAAACGAATGTTCTTAAAATATCGTTATAGTTTGAAAAAGATATCACCAAAATATGTTTGTTGTTTTATTGTTAAAGACGTTTTTGTCGTAACTCTCCATTAAATAACACTATCCTGTTACCTCTCTATTCTTACTTTTACAATCTTTTCTGCATCTTCTTTGCCGTTCCCCGCTACCCTCTGTTTCCTTATAAATTACAACCGAACTCAAATGCAAATTGCATCTTATAATTTAGCCAACTCAAAGTAAATATTCGTCCGTTTCAACATGCGATGTCGACGGAGCAATCGTAACTTTAAAGTAAATATGAACAATAGAGTGTAATTAGCATATCGTCTTAAGCGTGTTTCGGAATATTTCAAGCGAAAAAATATAAATAATCTGTTTATATACTATAACTGCATACGCTAGTCTTGTGGCTGAACACGCTACGGGCGAAGTCACGTGACCGCAGACACCATCAATCAGCTGACAATCAGCTGTCGTCATTCAAGGCGAGATAATTAAGTGTACAGCGATGCCGTTGCTAATGAAGGGGAGTACGCGATCTTTGATATTATTATACACAGGAAAACTATTTGTACAAAATATTAGATGCTTTTACTCTTTCAATTTTAAATAGAAACCAATATGTTCGATTGTAAATAATAGGTTTTGTTTTTGAAATTATTTTTAAACAGATTTATTTATTTAGTTTTATTTATTTTATAGCTTAGCTCAATTTTACGAAACCTTAAATATCTACATAAGTATTAGAACATCAACTATTATAATAGTCTTATATCTTGTGGGAAATTTTTTTCAATCTATATTTTATTATAATTTAAACATACATTTTTCTAAAAATATATGAAAATCTACTAAAATTTTAAGTTTTATCTAGGTGTGTAATAATATAAGGTATATTATTATCTAAATATAATAAACAATAACTAGCTGAACCGTGCGAAGCATTCGCATTCTAACTTACTTAAATCCCACTTAATTAAAGAACACACCGTATATTTAGTATCGTATAGTGCGTATAGTGCGTCATGGCATAGGTTAGGGTTGAAGTAAAGAATAGATGTGTTTAAATTGTATATTATTTATATTTTTAAACATAAGTTTAAGATATAGCAACAACAAATAGGTGTATCCATTGCTGTTTATAACCACGCTTACAATTAATTAAAAATAGCAATGTATTGGCGTAACGGCAGCTCTCGAGCTGGGTAATTGTTATCATCAGTGTTGCCAACGCCAGGAAAATATCCCTACAACTTACTTGATCTTACATTACTGTTACTTTCGGATTCTTTATTTCTTTTTCTTTTTTCGTATAATTGTATTTTGTATATTTTTCCGGTGTAGCGGTTAAGGAAAGCTTTAAAATGATGCCTCATTCATGTAATTTGATGATGTATTGAGGAAGTTATGGCGTACCGACAAAAAAATGACCTTGAGAAATAATATATGTGATATTTTTGGCTCTTTAACTATTCACATAAAAATGTTAGAAAACATACTGACATGTATTTGTTTAGGCAAGAAATTTGCTACTATCCTGCATCCGATTGTTTTGATCGCGAGACCATCCGATAGGGAATCAAAATGGCTACAAAAAATGTGGCTTGACATTTTGCGTTTTAAAATGTACGGTTTTGAGTAATTTAGGTTTGCAATTTTCAAACAGCCGCCATTTTGAAACACATGATTGCATTTGATTGATTATTTGTCTTGAGATATATTTTTGTCAGCTTAAACTGCATACCAAGTTCCAACACAATCAGTCCAAATATTTCTCTATATACGAATTATTTTGTAAAAAAAAATGGCGGATATCTGAAAAACGAAGCGTTTTGGGCCTATTTTTTTTATATGCACTTTTGTTCTTATTTTTAGCTATAGAATGAGCTTCCGAGAGATTGGCGCATAGTTCTGAGTCACCCTGTATAAACTAATAACCCTCCTTAGAAAAGTACTTTTATCGATAAAGTACGTTTTAAACAAATTTGGTTTATACAATTTCTGTATATAGTTAACGAAATTATACACTAATTAAAACTTAAAAATTTTATTTGGAAGTACAAATATTGGAATGCGGAAAGGAAAATTAATATTTTTTTAAAATTCAACATCTGCTTATATTCCAATACGAATTTACCAAGACATTTTTGACTTTAACGATGGACAGGGAAAACATGTATTTTTTATTTTACCATACAGGAAAGACAATTTATCATAAAACGTCACCATAACGATATGTCTACTGTGCTCCCCAGACCACGTCATCAATTGGCGGATCTACCTCCACAGCTGATTTCAAAATCAAATTTTCCGCTCTGATTAATCAAGAAAGATACATTTATGAATTATGATAATTGCATAACATCAAGATGTTATGTTAAATAATTTAGCCCACGGGAACTGAACGCTAGGCTACATGTATGTATTGGAGTTACTGGCGCGAGTTGTAATATCTGATGGAAATATCTTTAATTGTTTACTGTTAGAATTAAATACAGCATGAGAAAATGTACAGCTTCGTCAGTTGTAATAAATGTAAGCTTGATTGTAAAGCAGAATTGTACCTGTTAAAGATAATTAACTAAGGTGCTTTCTATTTAACACTGAATTTAGTTTGACTCTTGTATTCGTTAACTAGTTGTTTGTATACTTTTATAAAATTAAAACTACATGTTAAAATAGTTGAATGCAAAGTCATCGGAATGCACAGTTAATTTCTTTAAATAGGTTTTAAATATTTGAATTAGTTTATACTAGTAGTTCTGTGAACATTAGACCTCGCTCGTTGAAATAACAAATGTGGTTTTGAGCTTACGTTAAAAATAGTGTGCCAGTAAGGAAGTAAGCAGAAGCTTTACTCGGTGAAGTAAAGTTTCAAAAACTCACTCGGTAAAGTAATGAAAACCCATTCAAATAACATTGAGTGCTCAACTTAATAAAATATACCTCTATGGAGCCAACGACGTTCAACGCTAGAAATCAGCTGTGCGCTTGAATGTTATTGTTATACTTTAAAATATTTTCCTAACCTAGCTTTTGTTTGTAAAAGAACGTTACTGTTAGAAGATGAGAGAAATGGATAGTTTGCCTTCAGATATAGAAAATGAAGCAACTACAGTTATTAATGTTAGTAAAAATATCCTGTATTTTATTGTAATCAATAAAAACAGTTCACTTAAAAACAAACCAGTTTATATATTGTAGATTAACTTATTTACACCCCGTCCTGTATATTGTGGGGACATGAAATATATTGTACGTAACCCCCTGTATATTGTCGGGTCAGGTAAAATCTTGTACGTTACACGTTACGCAAGAGCGTGTTTACATCACTTAGGTGAATTATGCAACTCGCTTCGCTCGTTGCACAACATTCACCTGCGTGATGTAAAAACGCTCTTACTACACTTGTAACGTAAATAGCTATTACATACTTATAACCAAAACTTAACAATGTATTTACAGTTCCATATCATATTCCAATATTAGAAATAATGAAAACAAACGATGTTAAAGCGTCGTGATAGTGATCTCAACCCATGTACCAACACTCCCCACGCTGTCCAACGGTCATTTTTTGTATGTCCTTTATCGCCGCGAGGTTTTATTTGTTATATCTCATTTTGTAATTCAAGTAAAGCTAAGTCAAATACTTTTATGAAATAATAATTTACAAGTATACAGTTCAATTCTTTGATTTATTCTCTACACTTTCTTATAATAATATGTAATTTTTGGGCAAAGGATATATTCCTAAATTACTACTTGTAGTATTAACATTAAAACTGGAGTTTTCAAAATAAGAAATTTGAAATTGATAAATATTTTTATAAAGTTCTATTTAGAACTAAATTACGAAACTTTTTTACATTTATGAACAAAATTACAAAACATTTTTACTACTTTTTATGTAGGTTCGTTACTGAACATGCTTGTTTCTTGAGCTAATAACTTTGTTAATTTTACTTCAATCCTTTTTTACTGGCATATATGAATTCTTTGAACTTTTATCTACAAAATAGCTATGGAACACTTTAAAATTGGTTTAGAATAAACGTATAAAAACATGGTTGAAATACAAAATAATATATGAGTGTATATCATTTCACGTTATCACGTATATAACTGAATAGAAAACACAAACCTATAGGACTAGGTCTATGTTTGAAGTCTTAGTTAGAAACAATTACAAATAAGAATAAGATTGTACCCAGATCTAGAGATACGAGAGCTAAGATGATAAATACGTTACACAATAAATGCAAATAAAATGTGGAAAACACTGACACCAGGCACCAGACAAACAATGAAAAATGACCGAGAAAACAAGGTTCCATTTTCAGAAAAAAAGAAGCTGCTATTCTAAAACAGGTAAAAAACCATTAGTAAACAACCTGCCTACTATCTTTTAAGATCCTAGCACGGGCTCTTGTTATAGCTCACTCCAGAGCTATATAAATTTACAAGCATTATGTGTAGCTTTAGTTTTTTCACTTGATAACGAAATTGTATTTATACTTTTGAAACTATTTGCTCTATGATACACAATTTCCGAATTAAACCCAAAAAATATAGCCTATTTAATCCCCCATTAGTAATATTTGTGACTAATGGTGGTAGCCCAAACTGAAGAACTACATTTTTTCACAAAACGTGTATGAGTGTCATGGATATATATACACTGAACTTGCAATTGCTAAAAAGCAGTAAAATGTGCCTAAAGATGTTTTCTACTGTGCAATTTAATTAGTTTATGGCTAATATTTACAATATAATATGAAAGCAAAATGATTTTAATACAAGTGACAGGCCGGCATTCAATAGTGGTAGAGCTTTTTAAAGACCTACATTGTATCATAGAACTTTGATTATCAGCTGATTGTGTAAAAATAATGTTTTGTTTTATTTCAATCGTATGCCAAACTTTCATTAAGCCATCTAAGACAGTTATTTGTTATTCGTTTTGTGTGCAAGATATCTTTTTAAATTTGTAGAAAACGTAAAAATAAAAATAATTTGAATCAAAAAATGTGAAATACTAACCATCATTGTTGGACTAGTAAGCCCACCGTGAAAAATCACAGGAAGATTAATTAGATACACATCAGAAATACATTATTAAAAAAAAAAAATACTATTTAAAAACAACAGACTTTATCTAAACCTACCTAACTATGATGATGGGGATTTTTAACTCGGGAAATATAATTATAAGGATTATAAATCCATAGGTCTATTTGTGAAACATTTTATTTATATATCTACGATATTATATATTTAATGAAAGATAAAAATACTATATTTTAATTGCTTTTTATTTCATGTTGATAGATCAAATGATTCAGAAGTTATTAATATTATAGTGAAGAAATTAATAATCGAATACGTTTATATGTTATACGAAGATGTACGAATGTTTACGAAGTTAAACGAATAGGTATCTCTTCTTTAAATTTGTATAAACGAATATATAGATGATAAAAGTATGTATTTAAATGCAGTTTTAACCTCAAAGCAAATCTTATAACGTATTATAGCATATATTAGTTCTATAACTTATATTTAAAAAAATCAACTTTACAAGAAATTATAATGATTAAAGTTGTAAACAAAACGTCAAAGTATAATCTACGATGGGTTTTGTTTAAGTATTACAGATGATGGATGAAATCAGCTATTATATTATACTACTAGGGGCTCTGCCCCTGGACGCTTCGCGTCCCAACCCCACCTCGGCCTTCGGCCTCAATGGCTGCTTCGCTTCGCTCGCAGTTGGAAAATTCGCTAAAGAATCTCGTTAATCTTTGGCTCGTTTGTACATAGGTGACCGAGCATAAATCAGCTGTTTTATTTGGCAGGGGACTCAAACTCATTAAACATTATCTCCATAAGATTAACATGGGAAATTTGAAGGATTGTGTGCCGGAGCTCCTTCTCGGGTGAATAGCGGCTAAACGGATGATTGGATCTTAAATTTGATGCAAAATCGTTAGTTTGAAATTAAATTTTCTACAACTTTTGTATTTAACATTTTTTTCTATCTCTTACCGTTTCTTGCTAAATGCGCTCAAAGTGGGAAAATGAAGAAATTCAAAAAATCTAAAAAATCGTTCCGCCCAAAAGGTGCTTCCAAAATTAAAAAAAGTTAAATTCTGGCAATTTTCCCAAGAGTTTCTCGTCGAGAGCTTTAATTCAAGTATAAGGTTGAGGGGGGTCCGATTACGGGAAGTTCCTAATAATTAATGTCAGTAAACAGTGAAACCGGCTAGCTTTAAGAACGTTGGGCGGAGCTTCCCTTCTCGGATGAATAGTGGCTAAATGGATGATTGGATCTTAAATCTGATGAAAAATCGTAGTCTGAAATTAAATTTTCTACAACTTTTGTATTTAACATTTTTTGTTATCTCTTACCGTTTTCTTACAAAACGCGCTCAAAGTGAAAAAATGAAAAAATTGAAAAAAACTAAAAAATCTTTCCCGCCCAAAATTTGCTTGCAACATTAAAAAATGTTAACTTCTGGCAATTTCCCCAAAAGTTTCTCGTCGAGAGCTTTAATTCAAGTATAAGGTTGAGGGGGGTCCGATTACGGGAAGTGCCTAATAATTAATGTCAATGAATCAGTGTTACCGTTTAGCTTTATATAAGTAGATTATATGTCACGCACGTATAATATAATGCTTTACTGCATTACTATTTAATTATGCATATTCAATTATACATATTTGATACTTATCAATTCCATAAAAGCTTTAGAGCACTATCTATTAATCGTTAAAAATACAAAAATAGTATACATTTAAAGTTATTTACTCATTTTTACACATTGAAATCAAATGAAGAGTGCTAGCATAATATTCTTGACCTTTAAACAAAGGCTTAATTATATTAAAAAAGGATTTATTGTGATAAAATAAAATAAATTTAAATTCAAGTATGTCTCCTTTTTGGTAATTTAATTTTAGTTTAAATTATTATATGAAATGCTAAAAATAGAAATGAGTTCAACAACTACTGTTGTATAATGTTGTACTAAAGTAATCAATTTTATTTTACTAATCATACGTGTATTAAATTATAATTTCAAATTTAAAGATATTTTAAATATAATATTAAAGAAATCTTTCCGATAAAACTTAAACGTTTAGCGGAAAATAATGAACACATGCGCTAGGCTTCAACGCCGTTCAGAGCAGGTAGTTTTCTCGTTAACTCCGGTTTAATGGATGTCGCGTAGCGGGGAAAGTTTATGCTTTTAGGAAATAACAGCTGTAATTCCGTTTATTATGGACTGACACTTAATGCTGGTCGTTCGCAACTGAGCTTTGAAGCCAGAGTTTAACATTGCGTCTAATCACGGCATATAATTCCAGTTAGAACGTTAATAACATGTTTAGCTTCGACAATAAACGGTTGAAATGCAGTTTAGGAAATAAGTTTTTGAATATTTTAACCTGATGGTAATAAAGCTATTAAAGTATGAATTATTAAGTCATCCCAACTTTTGATGATGACTGTATCAATATTTAGGCAATACAAATAAAAACACCTGCATAAAATAATTAGTTAAATAAAATACTGACACCTGCGCAGTAATAAATGTGGAAGTTTCAGATAGGCGCCATCCTTAATTCCAACACGTTATTAAATTTGACACTTTTCTGTAAAATTCAGTTTATATGTAGTTGAGGATTTACACGTACAATAATAATAGGATAGTTCTTCTAAAATTGTATTTGGTTTTTAGAAACTAATTGTTGCCAATTCTTGTCTTGTTCACTCACACTAGCAATTCCCTATCTTTAATTAGAGGGAGCTCAGAGTGTGAGAATGGTTAGTGGGTGGGAAATTAACACTGGAACCGGCAGATCGCACGAAACGTGCGATCATGACAACACATTTGTAACGCGTGATTGTATTGAATATTTGACCCACTAAAAATCTTCCAATCTCAAAACGACAAACACCATTGGAAAGGTAATGTTTCAAACTATAATTTTTGTATTTTAACATAACTTTCTAAAACGTATATTTACATAATGTAATCATCGTTTTAAAATTTAAGTTTTCTGTAAACGTTTGCCGCGCGTGAAATACAAAGCAATTATGCTCTATTTTGTCACTTCTCTAAAGCTGAATTGCGCTCGACCGGGATATTTTGACAATAATGTACAGATACCTTTGGATTCTTTAAGATTTTAAATTTCTAAAACTGCCATCAAAATCAAAATTCACTTGCATAGTTCCAAAGATATGGAATTATCTGTAAACCTTTTGCAATTGAGCAGATTTCAACCAATAAAACAGCACATTTTGCGTTCGAGATATCTTTTATAATCCGAATTATTTCAATAGACTTTTTGATATCTATTTATAGATCAAAGTTCAATCTTTCATTTGGTGTAAAGCAAACTATATTTGACATTTTAGATGTTATTCAAACAGCAGTTGAAAATACAGACTTGCGCAGAATTCATACTACCGCTTGAGTTCGCAAAACACGGCTGTTGTAAGGGTCATTTTTTGAATTTCCTTTGTCCGCACGAGGTTTCATTTGTTTCATCTCATTTTGTGATTCAAATAAAACTAACTCAAGTACTTTTATGAAATAACAATTTACAAGTATACAGTTCAATTCTTTGATTTATTCTCTACACTTTCTGATACTAATATTTCATTTTTGGGCAATGTAAATATTCCTGAATTACGTTTCAAACCAGGCCTCGTTTTGTTATTTATTATTTATTTATTTATTTATTGCTCACAATCTTTCAACCTTATTCAACTTCGTGGCTCAGCTTTCCAGCCATTTAGCCTTAAATATATCCCTTTCCCATAGCAAAATAACATTTCTTAAAATAACTAATAACAACACAACAAAACTTAATTAACTTAATAACTTAATTTAACAACTAATTCACTTCACACAATTTAACGATTTCTATAAATAAATTATATACATATTAACAATTTTAAATAATTTTATAAATAATAATTATGTACAAACGACAACATTTATCTCCATACCATTATCCGCTAACTTATGCACCTCATTCCATTTCTTTCTAATTATCGCCATGAACAACCCTACGTCCTTTAGAAAACCTTATCGTCATTGCTTCTACCAATAAATACATAATTATTCTCCTCAGACATCCATGATTTTAAATGATTGCCAATTAATTTAAAACGTAATTTTTTAATTTGTTGCAATTTAGTAATAAATGTTGTGCTGAAATATTACTCCCGCATAGTCGGCATGCTTTCCTTTCCGTTTTGTTAGCACCCTTGTAGTTGGAACATAAAAACTGTTGTTTTCAAAACAAGAAATTTGAAATTGATAAATGTTTTTATACAGTTCTATTTAGAACTAAATTATGAAACTTTTTTACATTTATGGAAAAAATTACAAAAAATGTTTACTACTTTTTATGAAGACCTAAAATTGAACTTTTATTTTTCGCAACTGAACACTTTTCGTTTCTTGAGCTAATAACTTTGTAAATTTGACATCTATCATTTTTTTACTGGCATATATAAATTATTTGACAGCTATGAATTATTACAAAAAAGCTATTTAACACTTTTGGATTGGAGTTCATTTACTATTTTTGGCGAATTTTTGAAAAAAATACTTGCTCACGCCAAAAAATCCAATTTCGTTAAAGCCCTGTTCTAGGGTTAACAGACGCTAAGACTTATGTTTTCACTACAGCATTGTCCGTTCCAGCTTCTTTCCGCCACATCACAAGATCACTGACTGCACTAGGACCAATTTTATTAAAATCACACTGTCCATTCGGAGCAACTAGCCATGCTACAATATTTTCCTTTTGAATTTTCTCTAACAATTCTTTATCTTTAATTTGACGGTACTCATAGTAGGGAAACGGTAAGTGGGCTTCTGAGACTTATATTTTTAGTCCTACTCCACTTCTCTCCGCTCACCACAAGGTAACTGAGTGTACTCGGACTAATTTTATTATAATCACACTGTACACTTAGAGGTTTCTGCAGGGTAAAGAAGTGTCCTCAAACCTAATAAATATAAATTACTGTAATTTTCCAAACAATTCTTCGATATTTATTCATCCTTTTTTAAGTTTCACTTTGCTAATTCGACTTTGTAAACTTAATCGTCGTTAATCATCATCACTTTAACGAAACTTTACGTTTGTTTAAATCGTGTATTGTGTTTTATTAATGGTTGTAATGGTACCAAAATTCGATTGACAGACTAAACAGAAGATACATCACATCAGGGATCATTTCCCACCAATCCCTGATAGCACTAATAAAAATACTCATAGCCCATTACCTTCACATTCCATTTCAAACATGAATATAAAACCATTCACCATGTTTGTAAACCCATATAGTATTAAGTTTATTTAGGGCAATATAACAACAAAATAAAAATGATTTACAAGGTTGAGAAATGGGAAGAAGAAAATTGTTACTGGAAGGAGGAAGAAGAAGGTGTTTATGAATAGTAAGAAGTTTTTGGCATCAACTTGAGTATAACATAGTCCAGTGTGTGAACAGCTCTAATTGGAGTTTAATAAGTGTTTGAATAAAATATAGGCCTACATAAAAGTTGCCACCAGAAAAAAAATATAAATTGAACAGTTTCAATATTGAGTACATAATGTACTAAACCTATATCCAGTCAATTTGGTGAGTTATTCCAGTTCACACCCTTCTTCACACCAGACCTCCATATTTTCCTCACATTAAAACATCTAAATTATCAACTAATCGTCACCCGTTTCTTCAACCACACAACCATTCAGGAATTTAATTAAACATCTATTTTAATCTTAAGCTCAAAATTGTAAACCTTTTCAATCACGTCACAAGTTAGCATCAATCGTATTTCATTAGCATAAGCCTAGATTAAGTGTTCATTTTACTTTCTCACTATACTATAGTATAGAGAAAGTATAGTGATCGCAAAAAAATCGATGTTGAGATTTTTGTTGAAATATATTTGTTTTGGGACCCCCTGAGTCCAAAAAAGTGGTTTTTACAAAATGTCTGTCTGTATGTCTGTATGTATACAAAGCTAGAGAGAAAACTATTCGATCGATTTCAACCAAATTTGCACCAGACACGTCCAGTACGCCTGTATAGATGCACGAAAAAGGGTTTTGAACAATTTTGAAAAACAACCCCCTTTTTGGCCAAAAAACCCCCAAAAAATCAGTTATTATTTTTTATTGCAGTGATAAAATATAAAACATTCGTTATTTAAGTACAACTACTCTAACTGCAAGTAGGCCTACAACACCTGATAGTTGCGATTTTTTTTAAACTGCCGACACTGTACACGAAAATAACATCGTTGGAATTTAAAATATGCAAACTTTGTCAGGATAAACTATTTTGTTTTGATTTGTGTATTTACGTTGGCAACACTGCATAATAATTTTCAATAGTAAATGTTTTCATACGTCTATTGCAAAACGAACGATAACTACCTGTTGTAATGAAAACACGAATAAACAAACAATCATTATTGTTGTAACCTCGCAAGTCGAGAGTGGGGACGGGGAGAGCTAGAATAATACACAGATATATGTGCAGAACTTTATCCATTGATATGTTGTACTATAATAAACGCACCAAATAAATTTGTCAAAGTACTAAATGTTTTTTGTAAGATGTACAACTTTAAAACCTTTTGTCAAATTATTACTTCTGAATTTAAATACAATGAATGCATACAAACACAATACATATAAATTATACAATATTATATTATATGCTACAAATAAAATATAATATTTGGTTTCTTTATATTTTTACAGGCTGTCACAAAAAGTCATACTTTGTGGTCTACACAGGATGGAATTGTTTACATTGAAATAAATGAAAAATGTTTAGTAACTTTTTTCCCAATTTAAGTTAGTTTATTTTATTATATTTTTTTAATAAGAAAACATTATTGTTTTACAAAAACTCAACGTAACTCTGGAAATATATAATATATTGAGTTCAAATTTTGTATATGCATTGTGTATGTTACAAAATTTTATAATTTTCAAAATGGCGGCTGTTTTGCGGTTTTTTAACGTGGGATATTTTGAAACTCGTTAACTTTACAAAACATTTACAAGAGACAAAATAGTTTTCCTTTTAACGACAGACACAATTTTGTTTAAAGAGTAGCCGAGTAAAGATTAGTTTTAGAGAAATCGTGATTTAGTAACTTTGTTCCCCTCAAACCGCCCTAAAATTTAGAATTTTTTGAAGACCTTTTTTATTGAGCATATATGGCTCTAGAGGAAGCTGCATAGCAAATTTCGTTCCAATCCGTTCACAAGTTTTCGAGAAATCATGATCAGTGAGTCAGTGGATTTGGCTTTTATATAATATAGATAAAGATAAATACTTTTACACGACTATTTTGCTCTTTATAATTTATTATACTAAAATTATTTTATAATTGTTTTAAAACTACTATACATTTATTAACTAAAGAAACGTTTCATATATTTTATCTGAATTAAAAACTTATCCAATGTTTATGGCGTATTTTTTACCACTTCCATTAAATTTAAGCTGACTAAAGGATTTTCTATATTTGCATTATTTATAAAGTAAACTTATTTATAAATTTATCTATACTTATTTTTATTGTGTATTTTGTCGCATAACTTTTATAAATAAAATATCGTACTAAGTTATTCGTTATTAAGGTAAAGATTGCAAAAATTAAATTGTATTTGGCCAATTTCTTGGGGAAAACATTTTAGTTTAAAAAAATATAAACGTTTTTACAATAACTTGTTGTGTAATAACAATGAAGTGATTGGAATGTATATTTAATCGTACTAAATAGTTTAATATTTTTTTTAAACTTTTGAACAAATGTTTATTAAGATAGGGGTTTAGAATATTTAAATCATTAAAATGTAGGGGTTGATTTAGATTATTTGAGTTATTGTAAATTTTTAGTTTTCGAAATTTTTATTGTTGAATTAGTGGATTTTTCATTGGTAAAATAACTTATTTTTTAAGTATTATTTTCTATTTTAAAATAATTAATTTAGTTTCCAAAAAATAGTTTCTTCTGTTATTCTTAAAAAAAAAAAAAAATTAAACATAGAGAAATCTGAAAGCCAAACAAGTTTAATTACCATAAAAATAAACGGAGTATAACCAAACAACACTTAAAGCCTAAAAAAACTTTTCAAATACGTCAAACATATCTGATAAAACTGGGAAAGATGTGAACAATTAACTAATCATTCTAACTTCACTACACCGGTGAGAATGAGTTGTGGCTGCCGACAGATGCCTGTCTACACAACGAGTGAAAAATGTATCAGATACGGTGCCCTGAAGGGCTTTCATGTTGGTAGATAACGTATTGTTTACCCGGTTGGAATTAAAAAATGGAGGTTATATTTTCGCCGTCCCCTAATTTCCCCAGTCGCCCTCACCCTATATTCGAAACTCGGAATTACCTGTAGCCACATTGTTTCGATAAATAATAACTTAACAGTGCTGTACTTTACGCCCGCCTCTGCTCCTGGAGGGGTGGAGTGGTTCCAATTTTAATCCATCAAACACAACGACAAGCAAGGTTTTTTATGGGCTGTAAAACACTTGTTGTGCATCCAATTATTTATCCAACAAGTTTAATTTTATACTTGAGATGACGCTTTCCCGTGTTACCTTTATTTTCCTTCGTTTTTAGGTCGAACCTGGAACTGTTTCTTTTAGTTTCGTTCAACATAAACTCTTCTTAAACTCTAAAACCAACCAATCCTAATTTTTACGAAAATTGTTGAAAAGCTTTGAAAAGGCATTTAGAGTACGTAAAAATTGCAAAAATAACAAAAACATTTAGAATTTAATCTTGAAAATAAATATATTTCAGTTATTTAAATAATCATATTTTAATTTATAGTTTGACATTGTTAAATTAATTTTTCTTCCCAATGAATAAAAATACAAAGTAAATACTTATCCTTCTAACATGTTCCCCAAAAGAAACATATACTACGAATTTCTAACATTGCCTTCACTACTTGGATGTTTCCAGCAGTTGTTAGTGTCTGCTAGTGTATTCTTACGTTTAAGTTTGCTTCGGATTATTTTATATGATAAATAAGGCTATCCCATAAGAATCTGCTTGTATTCGAATAAATGTGAACCTTAAGTGAAACTATTTGTAGTTTTAGAAGCTTTTAGGAGTGGACGAAAAAGCATATCAGTATAGAAAAGATTTGTAAAGTCATAGTTAGAGGTTAATAGTTCAGTAGATAGAAAAACAAAAAATAATAATAAAAAACCTAGTTTTCTTAATACATACTATGAAGTTCAATTATTTATTCCATTTAACTGAAAACCCCCTTAAAGCTGCAATTACAAAGTGTTGTAATCAAGAAAATGATTTTATCAGCAATAACCAAATCTTACGGCATCGGCATGCGTGTAGATGCATTACATTGATCTTACAGCGAATGATTGAAAACCTTTACCTTACATAAGAAATGATATTATTTAGAGCTATTAATTTAAAGTAGCTTCATTACTGGTTAAAGTAATGTTTTATAAAAAAATCCACCCTCCCCTCAATGTATGTGTCTCTTTCCTTCCTCCCCTCTTTTAAATTATCCCCTCCGCCATCCTATCTATATCCCTCTATCTTCCTTTCCTCTTCCACTATCCTCTTTGTCGCTCACCTCTTATATTTGTATTAATCCCTCCAACTCTATCTCCCCTACCTTTCATGTATCAACTAAAAACTTACCGTCCAATAGTCAAATTTCAGCGTCCAACGACGGCCGTTTCGGCTATTCAGCCATTATCAAGTTTAGGACAATGTCCTTCGTCAATAGTTAATTATAAAAATAAAAACATAAAACATGAAACACAATGACACACACGATTGTACAATTACACGCTCGCACATTTTATATATACATCTAGTGGGCCCACTATCTAATAACAGACTGCTTCATGTATCCCCTCCCTCTCCTTACTCTATCGCTCTCACCCTTCCACCCCTCTATCTTGCTTCCTCTCCCTCTATCCCCTCAATCCCTCCCTCCCTCCCTCCCCTCTCTCCATCTCTATATATATCTCTCCCATTCTGTCTTCCCTACCTTTCCTCTATCCCTTCCCTCTCGCCCTGTCTTTTCCCTAGCGCTGTCTCTCTTCCTTCCCTCTCCTTACTCTATCGCTCTCATCCTTCCATCCCTCTATCTTGCTTCGTCTCCCTCTATCCCCTTCCTCCCTCCCTCTCTCCCCTCTTTCTACCTCTGTATCCATCCCTCCCACTCTGTCTTCTCTACCTTAACTCTACACCATCCCTCTAACCCTTTCTCTAGCACTCTCTCTTCCTTCCCTTCTGTCTTTCTTCCTCTCCCACTATCCTCTCCCTCCCTACCGCTCTCCCCTCTCTCTATGTCTGCATCTTTCCCTCTCCCTTTATCTAATTTTTGTTTATTGTGTATTTTTTGTTTGTTTTAGACGTAAAAGAGTAAATAAATATCTTTAAAAATGTTTATTTTACATGGGTTAAATGCAAAAGAGTACTTGATGGTCCTAACTTCACCCCAAATAAAGACTACCTACCTATTTATCCCCTCTCTTTCTCTCTATTTCCCTTTCCCTCTATTTCCCTAACTCCATTCATCCGTCCCCCCGCTAATTCTATCTCTGTCTCTTCCTCCGTCTTTTTCTCTCTTTTTAGTTTTGTATGTACGTTTTTATTTTCATTTATTATGTCTTAAAAAAAGATTTAAATATATTTGTGTTTGGTTTTAAAGCTAAGTTAATTGTATCAATTATAAATTTTACTTGTTCATGAGCTATGTGGAAGAAATGATTTGATGGTCCTAACTTCGCCCTAAGTAGAGACTTTAAATCAATTCATTTCTCTCTGGATGTGTCTGGTCTACCTTGTTGTACTACGTATACCGTACACTTGTATCAATTATTAATGTTTACGAAATAACTTGTCCGTTTGTCACTTCTTTTTCGAAATTCACTCTCAGAAGCAATTAAGTCGTTAGTTAGGTAAGAATTATTAATTAATTTTCTTTAAAAGTCCAATAACTGAAATTATTGCTTCGTTTGGAAAACATTTGTTTTTGTGTGATTGATTGAGCTTTTAATATGCTTTTCTAAGTTTTAAACTCATTTGAAAATATTTTAAAACCTAAGCGATACAATTATTTACGTTTTATCTGACTCAATAACAAATAGTTTTTCTTTTATGGAATGCTCGACTTGAACATTTCTACTTGAAATAAACTCCAGATATATTGTCGCAGGTTTCAGAATAAATTTAAATCTAAGTAGTTGCCAGTAGTGAATAATTAATGGAGTTCCAAAATGTTCTCCAAACACCCTCCCGCCATAACCGTCTTTAAGGGCATCGTTAGGCGGTGGTCACGGCATCGCCTCAACCCCTCCTACCCACAGACTCCATTTACAACTCACCTTGGCAACATCGCCTCACGGATCTGTTAATATAGGGTAAATATTCATTCAGCTAAAATTAATTGGCACAACATCAAAACAGTAAAACGCTTTGTGCATCAAATCTTCGCCAACGTTAGTATGCAATATATTGCATTTAGGTTGGAATCTTTCAAAATTGTCTCCATAAACTGTGGACAACAGTGCATAAGTAAACTTAAGAAAAATAATTATAAAAATAAAATCTGTTATCATACAGAAAACTGTATATATATACAGAGCCGAAAATGAAATAACATTAAAACTCTGTGTCGTATGATTACTTTGTTAAAGAATCATATAAATCTATACAGTAGGCCTACTAATATTATAAAGAGGTACAATTTTTTTTTTTGTGTTTGTAGGGGGTAATCTCTGGAACTGCTGAACCAATTGAAAAAATAGTTTTACTAATAAAAAGCTGCCCTATCCCTGAGTAACATATTTTTTAATTTAATTTGATAAAGACATTTGTTTATTTCAATATTTGTAAATTTATTCGTAAAAAAATATTAGGTTAGGCCTAGAAGATGGACCAACACATATTTCTTACTATAGCAACCGATGGAATAAAATAACAGATAAAACAACTGTTTGCTCTAATATTTCCACTAACAATAGATTTCAAACTTTGAAGCAATTATTGGTGTTTCTAACTTTTAGATTAGGTTTTTATTAAAATGTAGGCCCGAGCCTTGCTGGTTCTTTAACCTTCATTATTACTGGTATTATATAACATACGAAATCATTTGATCTGAACATTTAACATTATTTACCATCTTAGCTTTGGGGTTATTATTAATCCTAAACTTGTATTATAAAGAAAACATAACATGATTATGTGTATAGAAGGTTCCAACGGGGTTGGCGTGCGCATTACATTTTTTATCGCATAAATCATTTATGGCTTTATAGGAATTACAACATGTAAAAGTGGTATACATTTTTTGATTTTTTGTTAGGTCCACTTCATAATGACTATAGACTTTGTTGCGTAACCTATTTGCGCAGTTTATTTAACATGTTAACATATTACCTACTTAAAGTACAATATAAACATTTCATCTATATATATAAAAGCCAAATACCACTCACTCACTGACTCATCAGGGAATCTCAAAAACTACCGAACGGATTGCAATTAAATTTGGTATGCAGCTTCCACTAGAGCCCTAGGTGCTCGCTAAGAAAGTTTTTCAAAAAATTCGAAATTTTAGGGGGATTCGGGTGGGTCAAAGTTACTAAAAAAAAAAACACCGAACGGATTGGAATGAAATTTGGTACGCAGCTTTCTCTAGGGCCCTAGGTTCTAGCTAAGAAAGGTTTTAAAAAATTCGAAATTTTAGGAGGGTTCGGAGGGTCAAAGTTACTAAAGAAATACGTAGTACATTATTGATATATTTCGTTTGTTAATATACATTTAACTTTGATTTGTCTATCCGTGCAATGCCGGATCGGGCAGCTAGTATTTCATAAAAGTTAAACCGTTATAGAGAAAAGTATAGATTTCCGATATCATGTTTATTTTTGTACATGGCATTTACATTATTTAACTTGTAAGCTATATGTAAACATTTTTACAGGCGAATTTTAAACTAAAATTCTTAAACAACTAGTTAACGAATAATGTGTTCAATTATAAAACAGACTTAATGTTAAATGAAATGCTGACCTTCATTAAATTAACCATCTTTCACAGGGCCAGATTCTGTTATTAAAATCAGGGAGAAATTAATTACACTTGCAGGCAAAAATAAATGTGCACTTAATTTATTACGTTTTAACAACACACAATTAAATACATTTGCAACTGACATTAAACCTTGAGCCGGTTATTTGAGTGCAGTTATTTGAACATATTCCTTCTAGTGGTTCGTTCGACGTAAGCTATATTATAAACCATACCACCTTTAAAAGACAAATGTAACCTTCTTGGGTAATCAGGGCGGAAGGTTTGAATCTGAAATCAGTTGCGGCATAGAGTCCGTCATTAGATTTCTGTTGTGAGGTGCAATACATTCGTTATTTTATGATAAATTGTTTTCCATGTAGAATAACGTCAAGTTACAAATTCATTTTCCGTTCACCAGCAAGGGAAACAATGCCATAAAAATACTAGATAAGATATAAACAGATGTTTAAAAATGATATATAAAATTGTGTGTTTCCATACTCTGGATATTTATTTATATTTTAAAATTCTGATTTTATTTGAAACAAGTGTTTTGTTACAAGTTGTGTTTTTTAATTTTATTTTATATTTATTTGTAGCTGCCTCTTATTTATGGCAATGTTAAAGATCATGCCGTGTATATAAGTAAAAAACGGAACACAGTTTGTCATAAAAAACGTTTAATACTTCAAACGCGTTTCAATGACCAGGGCATCATCATCACCCCACGTAGCACAAGCATGTCATATTGCCGTGGAAAACACGTTTAGCCGAAACGTCAAGAAACGGTTTTAATGGCACGTCAATATTCCGCCCAAATGTCACAGCGATAAGATAGTTAAAAAGACGTTGCAAAATAGTTAAAGATTAGGTAAAAAGACGTCTAAACCTCGTTGTTGAGGTAGCGTAAATAAATCGTTAGATTCTCGTCATCTTAAGACGTCATATTTTAGCTAAAAACTCGTTGAAAACTAGGAAATATGACGTTACTATACAATGGTAAAAAGACGTTGTTCTATAACGAGAAATAGACGTTGCTTCATAACTGTAAAAAGGCGTTATTTCAAAACGGCAAATATACGTTCTTCCAAAACGGTAAAAAGACGTGATCCAGAACGGTAAATAGACGTTACACTAAAACGTTAAAATGACGATCCATTACAATGGTAAAATGACTACTAAAAATACAAAACTATTCCAGTCAATAAAAATAATCTAGATACAAATCATTGAAGAATGATTATCTAAAATGGGAAGGTGTTTTCAAATTTTGTCATATTTTGAAAAAATTATCTGTCAAAATATGATTAAACATGAAAGACATTGCATTTCCCTCATTTATATAATTACATCCCCCAATTAATTGTTGCATATGTTATATTTATTTGCCAAGGAATAATCAACCATTTATTAGTCATTTTACTACCATAAAGAAAGACAATTTTATTTTAATACAACACACTAATTTCATTGATAAAAGAAACATTTAATGTAGGCCTACATCAGTTAGTTTTTATAAAATCTTAATTGATAGGGATTTTTTTTAAACTTAGGCCTATACATAATTCAAAATAAATATATACTTACCACTTTTTGCAGTGTATTTATTAAAGTCAGTCTTTAATGTAGATTATCTAACTTATGGCCCGGATAAATGTATGGTATTTACATTTAATGTTGCAATCTATACTAATATTATAAAGAGGTAAAGTTTCTCTTTTTGTTTGTTTGTATGTAAGGGGGTAATCTCTGGCACTACTGAACCGATTGAAAAAATAGTTAACACTATCCCTGAGTAACATAGGCTATAGTTCATTTCGATAAAAACCTTTTTTATTTTAATATTTGTAAATTTAATTGGAAAAAAAATCTAAGGTTAGGCCTAGAATGATAAACCAACACATGTATTTATATTTATTACCATAGCAACCAATTGAATAAAATAACTAGCTGTTTGCTCCAATATTTCCATTAACAGCTGATTTTAAAATTTGAAGCAATTATTTTTGTATTTCTAGATTTTAGGTTAGGGTTTTAAAGTGTAGACCTGAGCCTTGCTGGTTTCTTTTAACTATTATTACAACTGCTGTTATAAAATATAAGACATAATTTAACTTGAACATTTAACATTATTTACCATCTTAGTTTTGAGGTTATTATTAATCCTACACTTTTATTATAAATAAAACATAACATATGTTTTTAGAAGGTTTCATTGGGGGTTGGCGTGAGGAGCACGCAGGGGTCTCCCCTAGTAAATAAAGTCAAACAAATAAAATTTGACAATACCATAATTAATTAACGTTTAAGATTTCCACAAAATATATATTAATTTTGTATTATATAAATAGGCCTACCTTTGTTTTGCATGATTATTGATCGCATTACTTTCTTTAGCCACTGTTTAAGCGATGACACACATTTCACCTATTGTTCAGGTATTTATATAACAAATCATTACAATATAACATACCTATTAAAGGTATTTATATAACATATTTGGTTCAGTGAAGCAAACACAAACATATGATGAATTTTGTATTTATTACTTTCTTAAAACTAACATTTTACTTCTTGTTTTATACCCAAATTAAAAAAAAATAATAAAAACATAAATGTAAAAATTTATGTGCAATAAAAATTATAAAAAGAACAAAAATGAAATGTTATATTTTTTCTGTCTCATTTATCAAAGGAAGAACATGAATAAAAACTTGGATCAGCACATAAAGAAATAAGTTACTATGCCTCCGAATTGGCATTAAAGGAACATGGGAATACAAAATAAATTAAAGCTACATTTTATAAAACATATTTTATTGCAATAGACATATTTTATTACCTTCAATATTTTTTTATTGAAGGTGAAGATCTCATATTTCTGTAAATGTAAAAAACAACATAGGGCATAATAGATGCTCCAAATAGACATGACTTTAAGCTGAAAAAAAATATATAGTGGTAGTCATAATTTTTAAGAAACTTATTATTACAAACTGCTTCCAAATGTACATTCTATCTAATGAATACAGTTAAACTAAAGAATAAATTAATTATTGCACGATACTTAAGTTTCTTATACGATACTTGCTGTGTTATTATTGAGATACAAATTTGTAGTTATACAATTATAGTTTGTAAGAATTGGGAAGGACTCTGAGTGATTAACATCCCTTCCACCAACGCACGCACACTCGCCAGCATTGCCGCAACAGGTCCTACCTACCTCTCGCAGGTAGTCAATGACTCACCCACTCAAGAGCATAATAAAAAATGACAACTTTGTGATTTCAAAATTTTTTCTTTTCGTTTTAGTTTTTTTATGATCTACATAAAATTCTGAGCAAATTGAGACCAAATACGATATAATTACAATGATTTTGAAGTATATAAAACTAAACTCAGTCCAACCATGAACCCGAGGATAAATTAAATAGTACTGTAAAATGTTTGGTATACTCCAAATAAAATATTCAAATTAATAAAGTGTAAAAAAATGATAGGTTTCGTCATTACTTGACTTCGATGAAACCTTGTTTACAAGGGAGTTAGAAACAATACAAACAAATATAATTCTATAAAAAAACATATAATTCTATGTTTATACAAACATCCACATTTGTT
>JAGFPH010014370.1:0-13466 GCA_018207615.1 Philaenus spumarius | reverse complement strand
GAGAACATTCTAGAATCTTCTAGAAACCGGAAGCGGGCTATGAAGTTAGAGATCAAAAACCCTTAATTTTACTCCTAAACTATGTACACTTTGATTATTTGCGTCTAAGGTGTGAAATATTGTTCGTAGAAAATATGTTTACGTGAAATGTACCTCAAACTTGCAACACTCCACTGCATTGATTGGCTCTGGGTCAGAACTTCAGCTGATCCCGTCCTCAACAGACTTTTGATGTGTCCTTTAGGCCTACTGGAGTTTATATGCAAAATCTGAATAGATGTTTAGGCTATAGGCTGATAAGTAAAAGTCTTTCGTCATTATAAATGTTTATAATAAATTGGATTATCTATAAATATAAACAAATATTCACCTTCATGTGAACTTCAGCACAAATTCTCACAAATAATACATTCCGTATTAAACGCGTTTCGCCTTCAATGTCGTCATCTTCAATAATTTACAAACCACAATAACCAAATATAATTGCAATAGTAATGCGTGAACTACTTGGCTATTGTAGCTTGAGCATCACGGAAGGGAGCGAAATTGTTGTTTGTCATGTAAAGCAACATTTACGGGGTTACTATTTCGTTACTCTTATGAATCCATCTGTGGATCACTCGAATGATATATTACATTGACAACGACCAGTGGCAGTTCCCGACTTTTTGTGGAACCCTGGGCGAAAAGATATGACGGGGCCCTCTTAGGGGGGAACCATAGGGTAGGAAATTTTTGAAAATTACATGCTCATAACTCACTTTTTACGTTGTTTCAGCTCATATCAAACGTAGCCTACACAGTTACCATGATTTTATAGGGAAATACTTCCTTTATCAGGACCAATTAATACATACTCAACATATACAATAATAAAAGAGAAATATTGTTTTATTGTCTAAAAAACTCTACAGGCGTTTCAAACAAAAATTAATAAGGTTACATTATATAGTAGATACTATTGTAAAACAGAACTGACGTAATAAAACCAAACCAGGATAGTATTGAAAAGTAAACAGTGTTAGAGAAATAATTATGTTTAAAAAATAAATATAACTGATAGCAAACCTACATTGGGCTATGTTAGACCCTTTATAAGATATTATTTTAAAGAAAATTTTATTACAGTACAATATATTATAATGTAAACAACTGGATACAAAAACAAGACACAACAGAAACAGAAGAATATCTACTTTGAAAGATGTCAAATGTGTGACAACTCTGACAACACTGGAAATGCAGGACTTTTTTGCTTAGTTATATAATTATTGGCGGTATGACACGAATCCTATTGGAAGTATGCACATTAAAACAATCCTGAAGCTATAAATATTACATAATTATAGTATTATATAAAAAAAAAAAAAAAAAAAAAAACTGTAAAAACAAGGCGAAAAACGTAAATATGAAAACACAAGAAAACAATCGTGTTGAGTTACACTTACATTGACTGTCGATGTCGACTGTCACTTTAAACAGATAATTTAAGTTTTATTGGAGTTAAAAATACAATTTTTCTGTAAGTGCAAATAATTGATGGCGGAAGGCGGGGTTCAGGGCTACCGCCCGGTTCGCCCGTACCTGGAACCGTCACTAACGACGACTCTCACACTGAGACTAAAATTGCAACTTGGCAGCTTTTGGTGAGCTTTGTAATAATATTTAGCTTTGTAAATGTTGTACTACGTAATAATATTGCAAGTTGCTAATGCAAAGGAGCGCTTCAAAAGTGATTGAGTAAACGATAGAAAGTTTATCAATCTTTTGGGCGCATTTTTCAGTTATTTTTAGTTCGATTTTTACAGGGTATCTTTTATACAAAAAAAAAAAAAAAAAAAAAAAAAAAAATGGGGCAAAGGAAAGTTTTTTATATTTTGTTTTTAAGCTATTTTCTTTTTAAATATTTAAATGTATGCCATCTTTAAAAAAAAGTCCTGGATTGTTTTTCGAAAATTAGGCAAAATTTGGATGTTTCTTCTCTGTATCGTTTGCAGTTCATTAAAACATAAAATGGCACCTAAATAGAAAACAACATTTTTTATGTATGTTTATATAATGTTTTTTTTCAGGTTTGAAGTTTGAAATAAACTCCTGAAATTTTTGACTGGTTATCTGAAAACACGCTCAATAATCCAGTAGTATATAGCTTTCTTTTTTCACCATAACAGTCCAGTCATATTAGGGGTTTCATTTCGGAATGAGAGATAATAAGCTGTAAACCAGTATAAACCTTTCTTTTGTCATTCTGAAAGTTGACTAAAAAGTCTCATAAAATCCCGTATCCGCGTCTTAAGATATTCAAGGTCAAAGGTCACAAAAATCAGTTTTCGCTTTCTATGGTTTCAATGCGATTTGCATCTATTATAAAAATTGTAGAGCATAAAGTCTCTACAAATTTTGTTCAAAAACGGTTAACCGTATAAAAAAAGTTTTAAACAAAATTTGTAGAGAATTTTATGCTCTACAATTTTTATAAAATAGCATTGACACCAAAAAAAGCGAGATATTTGCGAAAACTGATTTTTGTGACCTTTGACCTTGAATATCTTAAGACGCGTACACAAGATTTTGTGAGACTTTTGAGACAACTTTTAGAATGCCAAAATAAAGGTTTATTCGATTTTACAGCTTATTATCTCTCTTTCCCAGGTTATTGCTCTTGTTTGGCTTAAGTGATTAGGCTATAATTTTTAGAGTTATTTTGACTGCTATTTTATGAATGGTGTGAGAGAAGATAATTACAATACGTGCATGCACCCACGCGGATATTTTAGCAACTAATTGATTATACGTGTTATATGAGCTGGCGTGTAATGCCCTAATCATTGCAATGCATAGTCGGGTCAGCTCATTTGGATTACATGTATTTACTTTTAAACCTTTACTGTACACCCAACCGTTCATTATCGATATCCGTTCTATTGTGGTCAAAATGAGCAACTTGCAAACAATTAAATACGTTTACACGTTTGAAAAATAACCTAGATTGATGGGCTACATTTATTGTTAATATGTTTGCAATGTATATTGTGTTTTAATTTCAGAATAAGTGGTTAGTGAATAATATAAGTTGAGTTTAAATTATTAAAGTACATTCTGCCTGTCATATTGTTGAGTCCCAATTGGCGATAGAAATACATTTTTTAAACTACCTTTTGCAGAAGAAAGAAGCTATATTTCAATAATTTCATAGTCCTTAAAAACAGAAGCATTTTAATCATCTTGATTTTAGTAATATATTTATTTTTGTTATCAATCCTTAAAACAAATCAAATATTATATTACGAAGAAGACATTATATATTGATAATGATGTACTGATAATATATAATAATAAAACACAAATAGTTTGTATATAAACAAATTTCAAATAATTATACTGTAATATACCCTACGTAAAACCAAGATTGTTTACCACTTTCAACTTGACAAGAAACTAATAACACTGCAGATAACAAAGAATAGCTGCGTAATTATTTAGCAGCAATAGTAAGAACTAAGCTAATTTAATTTTATAGATATATATTTTAGTAATTTTATTGAATGTCAAAAGTATTTGCAAATTAAATCTAATAGACTTTAATTAAAGATAAGAAATAAATAAACCGTTGTTATGAACCGATAAATAATGCACCTATTACAATAAATTTACAATATTAGAATTTAATACATATATCAAAACTTTGATACAGAATAAAACTAGGTTTGGCACTAAACATTTTAATTATAATCTTAAATTATGTAAAATATCTGGATTTTTACTTGTTACCAGTATAACGTTGATTATAAAACGAGAAGTACTGAACCAAATAAATAAAAATTTCTGATCCACTTAGCGCTCAATAATGTAACAAATTTGTAAAAAAATTGGTTGTCACTGAAAATGTTTAGTAAACCCGTCGAAATGTCGGAAATTTAGCATTTTCTGTTGTGGCAGACGAAGACATTACATATCTTGTTTAACTTTTAAAACTATTGAAACA
This sequence comes from Philaenus spumarius, assembly GCA_018207615.1. Taxonomy (NCBI): domain Eukaryota; kingdom Metazoa; phylum Arthropoda; class Insecta; order Hemiptera; family Aphrophoridae; genus Philaenus; species Philaenus spumarius. Next base: position 9,481 of record JAGFPH010014370.1, on the reverse strand, counting down.
ATTTATATTATGCTGAGATGTTGTAAGTAAATGTAGGCATAAAGGCATTAAAATCGGATACGTGGTAAAAACATTCTATGAAAAAAAAAAAAATTTAATAAAAAATGAAATAATTAAATATTTATTAAATAATTTACAGTCAAAATATCATACTTTAATACAGTATAGTAAAAACCGCGCCTTTCTAAGTTAGATAGTTTTTTAATTACATGCGATTAAACTATTAAAACTATTACAGTCGTCGTAATGGCGTAGAAGGGGCGTTCTGAGCGCTGCACATACCTGCAATACGGTTTACTCGGTAACAAACCAACCAATCTGGTTAAAATTGAACACACATATATGCAAAAGGTAAATATATATATATAATGTAATAGTTAAAGTCCCATTATAAATATTTCAAAATTTAGCCCATTATTTAGTTGTTTTATGTACTATATATATATTTGAAATTAAAATTATGAAATAATTTACAGATAAGATATCATATGTTTTCTAAAAAATAGTACAAAGACAAATGGAGTTTTAATTACATGCAATTAAAAAAACTACTACAATCGTCGTAAAGGTGGTATAGAGGGGGTGTTCTGAGTGCAGCACATACCTTCGGTCAAATACGATTTTCTCGGTAACCAATCATATGATCTGGATAAAATTTAACACACAATATAAAAGGATAAGTATATATATCCTGTAATAGTTTGAGGCTCCAATTATATACAAATTTAAATTAAGCCTAACATTTTGTTTCTTATTAATATAAAAAAAAAATTAAATTCGAAAATGTAATATAAAATAATTTATTGATAAAATGTCATTCTTTAATGCGTTTAAACAGCATTTTTATAAGTAAAATCGTTTAGTAAATACATGCGATTATAAAAACCATTACACTCGTCGTAAAGGTTTGGAGGGGGAGTTTCGAGGGCTGAACTACCTTCGGTCAAAATACGATTTCCTCGGTAACCAATTATAATCTACTTAATTAACCAATTTGTAAAATTCTTATAATTTAAAATATTAAAAGATATTTTTATACTGCTTTTCGATGAACACGAATATCACATCTGTTTTATATGCAATCAGACAAATGTTATGTAATAATTAATTGAAACTACATATCCATCAAATCTAACTGTTCTTCTCGGTTGTGCGATCCCTTGACCTGAAGGATCTTTCTACCTTGTTTTTTGTTTAATTGTGTTGGTTTCATTTATGTAAGCATTTTCCTATTCAAGAACAGTAGGCCTAAACCTAATAAGGTATAAATTAATCCATTATACAGAAGTAGTACATTCCCATAGTTGGTGATCTATTCTGTTTTATATCTATACAGTACGTTAAAATTTCTTTTTAAAAGGATGTTTAATAAAGAAACAGTGGGCATTTTACTGTTCCAAGTTGTTTACTGACTCTATCATTAAAATAATTCACAATTATGTAATGTTAGCTCTTTTTAATATTTTTATGAATATGAATATAACAATTTTATTCACGTGAAATTATAATATTTAAAAAAAAATTCCTAACACAATTATCAACGTATGGTAAAAATAAATCTTTTGGGAAAGTAAACGAAGAAAATATAAATGAAGATCCTTTTGAAACCTTCCTCCAGCACGCAGGGCGGGAGTGACAGTGCTCTCGCGCTCCTCCTCTCCCTCGCAGCCTCGCATGCAGATTCCTATGTGCGCATGAGCACAACCTCAAATTTCACACAGCTGGAACTGTGAAGCGCACAGTTCCATTTTTATCTTTTCATAAACTGATGGAAGACTACTGACATTAAGTGAAATGTTTATATACAGCATGTACCATGAAGAAGTGGCTGTATTTGAATTAATATGCCGGACATATCGTACATTCTACAAACTGGAAACTCTACAGTTATATTACATAGATATGTAAAATAGTTACCCTCGAGTTTCATTTGCTTTGATCAATCAAATCAAAATGGCAATCAAAACTAAATAACAACAATAATGAACAATAATCTTGTTTATAAAACCACTTATATTTACAAAATAATTTTACGTTTTCGTCAAAGTAATTTTATTTGCATAACAATTAAAAATTGGTAATTTGAAATGAAAGAAAGTTAAAATTAAAAAATCAAAGAACACAATTTGTTTCATTCCTTTATTCGAACTGACGTCCATCAATAGCTCTGCACTGGTAGCAACGAAACAAACATGATTCATAAGCGTTTTTGATACATTACAAGATATCAACAGCAGTTCCTCTTCAATCAGCCTTACTATATAATTAATCCGAACTTTAGCGAAAAGTATGTCCCCTCAAAAAACAATCCTCCTAAACTAAATTTGCTAATAAAAGATCACATAACATATTAAAAATGTGTTAAATACAACATTCACTGCTTCAGAGCCTAACACTATTGTGCACAGTTATTACTTAAATAATAATAAAGAACGTTTTGAAAAAACTCTTTTTACCTAAACGTATACTTTAATAGGATAATTGACAAATTTTCTCCTTTACGACTTATTATTTTTGTTACAGTAGTCTATATTGGCCTAGTAAAGTAATAATAACTCAATTTAAATAGTAAATAAGAGCGTAATAATTATCTAACTTAAACCAACGCACTACATAATCTCAAGATCATACTAATGAAACGTATCATGCAATTTAATATACAGAGTGTTTGAAAAGTCTGGGAACAGCTTAATATCTCAAAATGTACGGGTCTTATGAGATAGAAATAAAAGCATTTATTCACAACCATAAAAGAAACACTTTTTCGTGAGTTTGAAATTTTTGTCCGCCATCTTGGATCCGCCATATTGGAATGAACTTCATTTTTTAAATGGGAAGGTGGGACGATGTGATACATCATTTCGATGTAGAATTTCAAGAGAAAAACAACGGTGGAATTTGCACATTCATATCTTTAACCGGTTAAAAATGGCGGCAAAAAAGCAACGAAATCGTGTTTTCCAGTTTTGCCCCATTTTGCCATACTATTTAAAAAAATATTAACTATTCTTCTGTTTGTATTTAGAATTAAATAAGCTTTCAAACGATTTACCGCACAAATCGTATTTAAAAATTTGGGAGTATTTAAAAATTTTAAGTTTCAGACATTTTGATTTTTTCAAAATTGATTTCGAGTGGTTCAACCAAATACAGTTTAGTAATAATTTATGTTTTGGTAGAAAATTTAAGTTTTCTGAAGTCTAACCTTGCCTACAGGAAGCCCACATAAAAAGAATAAATTACCATATTTTCACACTTCTGATAATACTTATTAGTATTGGATTAAATTTACTTCAACTTATAATAACTAAACCCACACATATTAGGACCTTTAAAATAAGTTTTTAGTGAGTAATAAAACATGAAATGTTGGTTGGAGAAATTTTAGAATAATTACTTTTTTTTATCAAGACTGGGTTGCAATCTAAAAACACCTGAACTAAACTAACTTCAAACTCTAGTAACAGTATTTTTCAAGTTTGTAAACGTGTATAAGTTGGTAGCACTTCTTATTTTCCTAAAAATATTGCAACAAGTAGATTACTCAAGTACCGTAGTAGTCTTCTAAAGATTGCTTGTTTTGCTTTTCTTAGTAGCTTATAATTAAATAACTTTCACAAAACAAAGGACAACCAAAACCGATATTAGATGGCTTTGAAAAATATGAATAGCCTAATAATAAAAATATTTTAAAACAGAAGACTGTATAAATAACATATATATTGTTCTGTATATTATTAAAAATAGTTTAACCAAAATAAACAAACGTTAAAAAAGGCAGATTCAAGAATAAAAATAATAATACTTTTAAAATAATAACTAATTTTGACTTCATACAAATGAAATATATAGTAAATTAATAATGATGACTGTTTTTGAATGGAGATGTGCTAGAAGATTTATCTGGGTAGCATTTGAACGGGTTATGGTTCGGATTAAAGTGAATTTAAATCCGGCTATTGGCGATTTTTTCACCGGTAAGCAGAAATCATAAGAACGTTAAGCAAGATTAAAGGATATCTTTATAAAAATCTCATTGAATAGAGCAAACATTTAACAGAGCAGCATTACTAGTAAAGTTCTACGAATTCTTTCCGTTTTTTATTGCCCACAATATAACAAATAAAGGGTCGCCCCGGGCTGTCACCTTTTCCCGGTCAGTAAACTTTGGTTTTAGGAGTTGGAGGCGTGCAATAATATGTTTTGCCTTCTTTCAGATGAACCTTTCTACAAGTACCCAACCCTCTCAGAACAAATAGAAACATGTGACCCGTAAGCACATGTTTTGACTAGAATGTCAACCCATGTTTTTAGTCTTGCTCTAGAAAATGTGGCTGACAACAAGAAAAAGTGGCTCGCTGTTGTAACAAGTTGAGAGGGAAATAATCTTTCTTCCAAGTTTTTTGAAAACGAGTGTACTATTTTTACTACATATTTTGTCTAAGCTGGTTTGAACAACCTTTATTAAGTAGTAGCGTAGCCTAAGTAAAATAAAAAGACTTTGTACAGTTCAAACTCACTGCCATTTTGAAACGATATAGCGCAATATTTAAAATAATTGTTAATCTTGGCATTCATTATACAAATACATTAAAATCCAGCTTGATTCGCTAATGCGTTCAAACTCAAACTTATGGAATCGCATTTTTTAAATATCCTACTAATTGAATGTCATTTTGAAACCGTTAAATAAACGAAACCAATAGCACTATTCAAGTAAGTTGTACTGCATCTTTATTATTTTATTTAAGTTGTAAGCATTTTGTTACAGCGTTCCGAATTTTACTTTTACTATTGCAAAAAAAAAAAAACAACAAAAAACAACAGCGACTCATATTGAATAATGAAAGGGGATATGTAATCTTACTAATCATAAATGGTTTTTTATTTTAGATATTTTGTTTAATTTGGTGGATGCAATAAGTAACCATTCAAAGCAAGAGTTGTCCTATTTTTTCCTAGCTGTGTGTCATACGTAATTATGATGTGCTTTCAACAAAGGTGATCAGCAATCCTTTCTTCTACACTGAATTATTTAATAACGTAAAAACATTTGCTTAAGTTAATAGTTGCCAAAACCCGTTGTAACATTTGAATAAGCCAAATATGTTCTGTCCTAATAAGCAAATGTGTTGAAGCACGTTCTGTCCTTTAATAAGTTCCACTCAGGAACTTTATATAAAACATTTTTTTAAAGTGAACTGTTGGTGAAGATGCACATAAATAGTTATACTGTCATCATTTAATGCTTCATAATTAATTGTATTTCTTATATTATTTCCTTTTGAAGATGACGCCCCTATTTAACGGACATATTGGTATTTTCTGTTCGCCATCTTGAATTTAAATTCTTGGATGAGCTTCAGTCATTTGCAAACTTCGAAAATGATACTTCGGCATTAATTGTAACTAGGGGAGGCATCAGGTGGTGAATTGTACCATTTAAGACAGATTATTGTAAATAAAGGCTTGAGAAACAAAACCGATGTTATGTGTTAAATTCGTTTTTATTTGATTATATTAGTTTTGCAAGCATGTTTTATGGGTGTGGATCGGTTGGATTCCGTCTGTAAAGTGGTTGGTTTTTCCAACGGCTGTTTCTTAGCAACATAATGTGGAGTGATATTAATTAAGTAGCCACCAGCTTAAAACTACTTAAATATTAAAAAAAATATGTATATAGACAGTTTTGCTGTTTTTGTACCTTTACTGTTATTTTATCTTGGCGATTTCAGTTAAAAGTAAACGGCACAATAATATTGCAAACTTTATAATTTTGACTTATATGGAACACTTTTTAAACTAAAACAAAGCACCATTTTAAAGTCCCATCGTTGGAGTGTACCCGGACTCTGTCTCATAATCATTTTGTAAACTCAAGTTATTGTTTTACTATACATACTAAGTCCATGCTTGTTAGTGTAGTAAAGTTTTGTAATTAATTGTGTTTCCAACAAAATCAATATAGAAATATTAGAAAAACTAGACAAATGAAATATTTCATATTCTTAAATATAACTTCAAACAAATATTTTAGTGTATATCGTAATTAATTTACATGCATTTTAACTTTCCCTAAAAAACTAAATTTATGTCTACAAAATTTTAGTCTAATTTTTGTAAACAGTTCCACAAAATCAATAAACACAGGCAAAATAACAGTATGTGTATATAGTCCAGGGACGGCTTATATAGTTATTACCGTTCTTGATAAAGCAACTTACTAAACGTGGTACACCTATAATATTGCACCTGAAAAAAGTAATAGGTGTGCCCACTTAGAGTCAGAAGAAAATCTTAAATGAAATCAAAGATAAGCTGCACATCAAATTAAAGGTTTCTGTTAGTAGAAATCAATATCACAAATCCGACCTCAAACAGACAACTGAGTCGGAAATGGCCGACAGTCAAAGTTTGTATAACTTGCAAATAGCTAAATTTTATAAAGGCCCGGTACCGTTTAATAATTTTTTAACAGGCAACATGAGAGTAACGTGATAAAATAGTTTTTGGTGCCCAGTAATAATTTGCCAAATTTTGTATCTTCTTATGTAATTGTTAAAAAAAAGTTAAGCCGTCACAAAAATTTTATACTCAGCCAGTATAGTAAAATCACGCGACTTCAGCGAAAATTCCCGTCTTGTTTTGCTCAAGTCAGAAGTGGCTAAAATTTGCACGTAGTTAGGCTACTTGGTAGCTTTAAGTGTTAGCATTTGTTCCTGTCGGGATTGCTCAGGGAACTTAATTGCTGTTGCGATTACGTGCTACGTCTAGACTGCCTAGTCGCTTCCAGTGTGATAAAAATACCTAAATACAAATTTTAAAATACAGTAAATAAATTATTGTATTGTTAAAAAAAACTTTAAGAAAACAGTACTAAGGGGATACGTTCTGTTCAAATATAAATTTGTAAGAAGGTAAACCTAATTTAAAGTAGGTTTTCATAGATTAGGGTTTTATAAATTAACCTATAGATACTTGGCATACTCTGCAATTAATAGTTTATGTAATTTTGATTTATATTCAAAATGTTTGGCTTACAACCAGATATCATTTAGTAGTCATGTATAACAAATCGTTTTAAATCTAAAAACATCAAAATACAATTGTCTTTAAATGAGCCATATATTTCCTTTGAATTATTGTTACATATATACACACTTATACAACTTTATTAATTACTTCATGAAGGTTACATTTGTTGTTTCAGGAAAATAATTCAAATATTTGATCAGATGTGTCATGATTATAAGCACGTAGTGAGATGTCACTAATAATAAATCAGCTGTTGTAAATACAAAATGACTGTCAACTCACCATAACGGTTTGAAGGAGCTTACGTTTCGAATTCTTTAACACACTAAAATTAATAATAAACGGTACCAGAAAATGGCACATACTTTCTCACACACATATTTAAATTACTAACACGTTCACTGCTAAGGACGCACATGTGAGCTTAACACTATGAGAAGCGGCCGACGCACCCCCCCCCCCTCCGGCCGTGAGTGCATTGCAAGCCAACAACCGTATTGGGAGTATTTTCAATACACAGTGCATTGCGTGCTTTGCAAGCCTACCCTCATATTGGGAGTATTTGCAATGCACATTGCATTTCGTGCTTTGCACGCCAACCGCCGTATATAACCCCAACTGTGACTTCATAATTGTATTAAAGTAGGAGAGGGGATAGTACATTAAAGAAGGAGAATAACTAATAAATATTATAAACTATTCGATCGATTTCGAACAAATTTGCACTAAACATGTCAATTAGGCCTGTATAGATGCACGAAAAAATGTTTAAACAATTTTTCAAAAACAACCCCCTTTTTCGCCAAAAATCAGTTATTATTATTAGCTAAATGAAAGTTTTTTGAAACAAAGGTGTTGTTTTTTGCATTTGGTAGGGTACGTTAAGGGCTAAAAATAAGCCAAATTGTATCAAAATAGGTAGAACCGTTTTTTATAAAAAAAATAATAACTGATTTTTTGAGGTTTTTTGGCAAAAAGTGGGTTGTTTTTGAAATTTTTTTCGTGCATCCATACAGGTCTAATTGACATGTTTGGTGCAAATTTGTTCGAAATCGATCGAATAGTTTTCTCTCTAGCTTTGTATACATACAGACAGACATTTTGTAAAAAAACACTTTTTTGATCTCAGGGGGTAACAAAACGGATATTTACACAAAAATCTCAACATCGTTTTTTTTTGCGATCACTATACTTTCCCTATACTATAGTATAGTGAGACAGTAAAACGATAGAACTAACCTTTTCGCGTACTAAAGGTACGTGTAAGTCTCGAATTGATATAATATTTGTTATGAGTGTACTTTGATTTTTTCTGTTATATAAAATGTACTTACCTAATGCGGTTAAATCTTTGACGTGTGTATAGAACATAATACAAATATTGTGTATGATGTATACATTTTGATGTGTGTGATGTTATTCTCATATAAATAACTACCTACACGATACAGTTAGGCTAGTTACGTTATTAAGTTCAAAAATCGTTACCGTATCGAAGCAAGGGTACACCACGGGGTATGTAAATAAGATACTATTATGTATACACTTGTTTATAATCACTCTTATATTTATATACTCTACGGGGTACACAGCTAGTTATTTAATAATCTGTAAAAGAAGTAGTCCTGACTGATTCGTAATCTAAGTAACGCCAAAACTATAATAGCTAAAACCTTGAAATTTTAAAGGTACCTTCTTACCACTATTTAGATTTGCACTAAGAAAGGGTTTTGCAATATATTGATTTTAAGGGTAAAATACAGACGTTCGTTTCCAGCTCTAAAACAGGTAAAACAGCTGATTTGATTCTAAAGCTTAGCAACACAATTCTAGTTGTGGCCTACACTGAACCAACACACGTTTGTTGAATGCATTTATATTCATCACCATAGCATCCAACTTGGAAAATTTTAAATCAGTTAATTATTTTTCACAACTAATTTTTTTAGGTTGTGTTGACGAAATAAAAATGAACACAAACAAAAAATAAACGAAAAAAGCTTACTGTATTTTATTTCAAACATATGTTATTACATATTACAAATAAAACAGCAGATTTTTATTATAAGCTTAACACAGTTTTTCAGGTTAGACCAATACTGTTTCTTGAAAACGTTTAGATTTATTACCATAGCAACCAAGTTGGAAAATTTATAATCAGATAACTATTCTTCACAACCAACTGTTTTGTTTTTTGATTAGGTAATAGCAAATAAACAAATAAAAATGCTTACTATATTATAGTTCAAACACCCATCACTATTTAAACTACGACAACTTTTTACCAGGCCTATTTCATCAGTTAGAAATACTCACATTTTGGTAATGTTTTTATAACTTGAAAATGACCTCTCTTCTGTATAAAAATACAAAATCTCTGTCCTAATCAGTCGTCATTCCCGTGAAAATATCATGGTGTATAATAATATGTTTGCATTTGCTTCGC
>JAGFPH010014368.1:10441-23865 GCA_018207615.1 Philaenus spumarius | reverse complement strand
TGTTTTACTTTACCTCTTTGTTTTACTTTACCTCTTTGTTTTACTTTTTAAAAACTAAAACACTAATTTAAACAATATCTGTAGGAAAAACGTTGTGTGTAATACGGGTGCAAAGTTGACTATGCCACACCTCAATAAAATGTTCAACTTTACACCCTAGATACTGTAGGCCCTATAGTGTATTACTTTTTACCGAAGTGTATGTTTTTCGTACTTAAAACATGTTTAGACAATGGTGCCATCCGGGGTTTTCTTGTTAACAAATTTTAAGATTTTAAATAGTTTCCATTGTTAGTTATTTTTAGTCGTAGCTGCAATAAATGGATGCTATTGGTTAAGTTTTCCAATTTTTTTTCATTCACAAGTTTTAAATTCCGATTATATATGTTTTTTTATGTTTCTTTGGAAACATTGGATGCTAAATAGTGTGCCTTGCAATCCATCTATCTTGTTTTTGCCAGAAAAGAAAAAATAGTGTCGATTTAAAAAAAAAAATATTATTTACGTTAGAATCAACGTAACGTCATGTATTACAACGAGATTAACCGTGCCGGCACCTGGCGATCACGTAATACGCTAACCTAAATAGTCCCTCTGTTCCTATATACAGTATAGAGCTGTAAGCCGGGAATTCCTATTCGTGAGTCACACGAAACAATGGTAGGACTGCGCCATGAACCATGAAGAAGCCCGCGCAAAGCTCGGCGCTGACACGAGGGTCCTTCGATCTGATAATCGCGGTAGAGTTCGAAACTTCATTCCGGATTTAATCTTTATAAATAACACAATTCGAATGTATCTAAGAGCTAAGTTACGGAACATTTCATGCGAATACTGTCAGCGGGCTGTGATTTATTTTAAATACATATCGCCTCCAACAATCGGCCAAAAATCCCAATATTAAAAGCCCGTGAAACCAGTTTGAAAATAATTCGATCACGCAGCTGAATCGCTTAAGTTAAGCGAATTTCCAAAATTAAATTGATATGTTTTAGGGTTTTAACCAAGAATTTGGGAAATTGGCCTACTCGCGAAGACGCTCAATTTACGCTGTGTGTATGAAATATATTAGTAGAATTTGATGCATCCAGCTTCGACTCAAGGGCTGCCATGCTTAGCTCTCAGCGTACAAACTCGGCCGTGGGTAAAATCCCGACTTGTACCGGGTACTTTTATGGTATTTTACGTTTTAATAGATTTTTGGAAGAACTGAACGAGCTATAAGGTAGAGTAAAAAAAAATGTGTACAATAATATCCTGCGTAAACTGTGTTTAGATAAACTCCTAAAAACGTTTCATTATAGTATGAAATATCTAAAAAAAATAGTTACTTCCGATCAAAAAATGTCCGAACGACATAGAAAACCAACGTGTGCACCAAATTTGGTCCAAATCGGACTTAAAATGCGGCCGTTATAGTGCAAACGCATACACACGTACTAGGGGAAACTCCTGCATGCTCCGCACGCCAACCTCGTTGGAACCTTCTGCACACATAATCATGTTATGTTTTCTTTATAATAAAGGTGTAGGATTAATAATAACCCCAAAGCTAAGATGGTAAATAATGTTAAATGTTCAAATCAAATTATTTCGAATATTTTATTACAGCAGTTATAATAACGGTTAAAAGAACCAGCAAAGCTCAGGTCTGCACTTGAATAAAAAAGCTATCCTAGTTAGAATACAAATAATTGGTTCAAAATTTGAAATCAACTGTTAATGAAAATATTGAAGCAAACAACTGTTTTATCTGTTATTTTATTCAATTGGTTGCTACGATAATACCAAGTTGGATAATATTCAATTGGTTGCCAACTTGGACGGTAAGTTCAACAAGTTTACTTCATAAACAATAGTCGGTATGGCGAACATAAACTATAAATAAACGGTATCAGCTAACTGACACAAACTTTCTCCCAACTTTGTAGTCAAAATAATATTGTTTTTAATCATTTTATTTACTACTTTTTAGAACAAAACAAAAAATAATATTCTACCTACGTCAATCGTATAAAAAAATTATTGTCCCAGGTGGGATTCGATCGCGCGACCTTTCAATTACTGGCCGTGCTCGCTACCGTGGTGCTACCCCGTGCGGCCGCTGCCGCGATGCTAGATTGACAACACAAACTTGTTTATTTTTAAACATTTCCCCATAATTACAAAACGCCGAAGTTTTGATAAAAGCAGGTGGTGTCATTTTGTTTGGCATCTTAAGCACTATAAATACTGAAAATTTGATCAAAATCGTTAGAGCCGTTTTTGAGAAATTTGCATTTTTGTCGTTTTTTATGGGTTTTTAGGGGTAAATTACCCTTAAAAATTAAAAATTCCAAAAAAAGAAAAGAATGCCTGGAGATATTAGGGTTTAGTACCTACATACCAAATTTCATGAAAATCGGACCAATAGTGTCCTCTCTGGTTGTGTATACATACAGACAGACTGACAGACAGACACCACTCTAAAAACACTTTTTTGGGTTCAGGGAGTACCAAAACAAAAAATTCCACTAAAAATATTTTTGAATTCAGGGAGCACCAACACAGATAATTGCATTAAAAATTTTTTGGGGTTCTGTTAGCACCAAAACAGATAATTCAACTGAAAATTGAAATTCGAACATTTTTACGAAAACAATACTTTCTCCATATACTACGTATAGGGTGGAGAAAGTAAAACACATTTTACCTCTTTATTATATTAGTATACATATACAATTTTTAATGACACTTCAAAACGTGTTTGAAGACCTAAGGTCGCGTGTATTTAAAGACCACCGATCATGGTCCGCAGAACACATTTTAGGGTGACATTAAAAATGATATATGGTCTATATATTATACGTATATAGGCCTACGTCGTGTTCGCACTCTGGAGACCGCATTATACGTCCGATGTGGTCCAAGTTCGGTACTTACGTTCGTTTCGTAAGTGGCTCGGACAAGTTGCTTATCCAACAACCGGAATAACGTTTTTGAGCGGAAATATTTTTTTTTTAGATTTTACGTAGTCCTACTTGAACGAATCCTTTTTGGGTTTTACACGACCTTGTAGCCAGTCTGATGCCCATAAAATCGATCAAAACGTAAAATATCATAAAAGTAGCCTACTCGGTTCAAATCGACGAGTTTGGGGCAGCTTCAGTTACGAGGCCGACGGGCGGGATGCATAATCCACCTGCGAGCGAAGCGAAGGATGGTCGAGGTGCAAACTCAGAAAGCGAGTTTTTCCTTGTGCGGGTGGATGGGCCAATATTCCAAATAGTTGGTTTTAACCTTAAATCATATAAACTTAATATTTCAAATTCTACTCACGTCAGCAGTCTGACTGCTTGGTCAAATGACTTTTTCAATTAGCTCTGAATCAATCACGGCACAAATTGTACACAATTTTAAAACACTTTTGTGTTTATTTTTCAGGAATCGTTCGCGACAACACTTCAGCCTACTTTGAGTGTCATTGAAGAGAAAAGGTATGATTTGATTAATATAGATATCTGAACTTTTAATCTGAACGTTTACCCTAAACTTAAATCACTTTATTAGCTACAACCGACTCCCCCCCTGCTCGCATCGCTCTTCCACCGCGACGACTCATGGCGAAGCCAATACAAACCGATTACTGTATAATCTGATATTTTAGCGGAAATTGCGATTGGTTAGTACAGAGGCACTTGGATCTATAGAGCGTTGGGGTAATGGCGACCAATGTAAGACAGAGATCGAAATAGAACCCAATAATTCGACAGTAATTTCACCAATAATATTTAAATAATAAACATTTCAAACAAATTTTGACTTTTCCAATATAAGGATACAATATAATAGCCTATTTAAAATCATATATTTGACTTATAATATAGTAATCCTTTTTCGTGGATTTTTGTTCGTGTTTGCTTTGACCTAATGTAAAAGATACTGTTAGTTGTGAAGAATAATTACCTGATTGCAATGTAAATGCTTTCAATTCAACAATAATTATGCTTTGTGTCATTATCTAATATTATGTTAAGTAGTTTATCCATACCATAGGTGATTTATTTACAAGTTTGAATTATAATACAGTAAAAATGTTTCGTTAATTTTTGTTTGCTTCTATTTTGTTAACCTAACCTAAAAAGCGTTTGGTTGTGAAGAATAATAAAAGTCGGTCGCTATGGCAATGAATGTAAATGCATTCAACAAACATGCGTTGTCAAGCTTTTGATCCTAATCAGCTGTGTTATCTGTTATAGAGCTGCAAGTTAGCCTCCGAATTATCACTATTGTTACTCTTAGAAATAAAAGATTTTCAAAATTCTTTCTTAGTGTGCGTCCATGTTCCCATAAGAATGCACCTTTAAATTTTCGTAACTTTATGTTAAGTGGTTTTTGCTCTACGTTGATTCTATGTAGTCAGTTAGTGAATCAGGGGACAGTTATTTATATACTAGGGGAAACCCTTGCGTGTTAAGCACGCCAACCCCGTTGGAACCATCTATACACATAATCATGCTTTTTAGCGAATTTCCATAGGAAAAATGAGCTATTGCAGTGGCCCTTATGGTGAGACCCAGGGTCGGGAGTAGCAACTGAGCACCGATCATGGTCCCCAGAACACGTTTTGGGGTGTCATTAAAATTCATATATATATGTGTGTTCGCACTCTAGCGGCCGCATTTTAAGTCCGATTTGATTCAAATTCGGTACACAAGTTGGTTGTCTACGTCGCTCGGACGAGTTCGTTAGCCAAAAAAATCCAACAACCGGAAGTACGTTTTTTGACCGTAAGTAACTATTTTTTGAGATTTTTACTACGAGAAAGAGATTTTTTAAAGTTTTTTTCTAAAAGTATAAATGTAGGATGTTATTCTGCACATTTTGTTCTTTTACGCGACCTTATAGCTAGCTTGGTTCCCCCAAAATCGACCAAAACGTATAAATTACCATACAAGTACCCGATTCGAAGCCAAGTGGTGCAAACTCGCGAGGCCACTAGGCGCAAACAAATTCTACTAATATATTACGTACACACAGACAGCTGTTCAACGCCTTCGTGTGTAGACCTATTTCCCAAATTGTTGGTTGAAACTCTAAAACGTAGGCCTATAAACTTAATTTTGGAAATTTGCTCAACTCACGTCAGCGGTCCAGCTGCGTGGTCGAATTATTTTATAATAAAGGTGTAGGATTAATAATAACCCCAAAGCTAAGATAGTAAATAATGTTAAATGTTCAAATCAATTTTTTTCGCATATTTTATAACAGCAGTTATAATAAATAAAATTTAAACTTGAACTGGACTTATGAGAAATAACACTATATAAATAAAAACAGAACACAGTTTCTCATAAAAAACGTTTAATTATTCAAACGCGTTTCGATGACCAAGTCATCATCATCAGTGATGGTTACAAACTTATAACTAATTTGGTTACATGGTTCTTAACTATATATAGGCAGAGTCTTAGTAGGGGGGATGGTCTAAACATGTAACGACCAATGGGATAACAGTAACTTAATAATTGTAATGGGAATAGTAACTACAGGGGGAAAAAACATGAATGTATATAAAAAGAGATACAAAATAACATATATATAAACTGTATATGTGAACATATAGGATATATAATTTAAAAGATGATATGTGAAATTATTACATCAATCAAAATACGTATATATAAACAACAAAGAATAAGTAGATTCTAGGTCAAATATTACATATTAATACAACCTACAATACTAATACAATTATATAAAAAAAATATGTAAGACATGTAATTTAATCTAAGCATTAAAAGAGAAAAAAAAAAAAAAAAAAATTACTAAAAATACATTTGTACCATATACACAAAGCATAATCAAATATTTAGTACTATTATAATGCTATAATTTATGACAATATTATAAGATGTCTCATATAAATAATTATTATGTGATGATTATGTTTGTATGATTGAAGCATTAATGAATACAAGCAATTATGGTAACAATTAAATAAGTAACAATAAATATGAAATATACAGATATTATAAATAAATAATTAAAGGAGAATGGAATTTTGAATTGGGCCTAATTCGTTGTTAACTATAAGATTTTGGTTCCGGTTAATGAAGAGAGTTTCCCATGCGTCTAGTGAGTTCTGTTTTGTTATGCTTTTTAAAAGGGTCGTGTTTTCTATCTTGAAAAAATGATTTTCTTGTAAGCAGTGTTTGGCTATTGCTGATTTGTCGGGTCTATTGTACTTGAAGTGAGAGAAATGTTCTTTGGTTCTAATTTTTAAGTTTCTTATAGTTTGACCTATATATTTTTTCGGGCATATTTCACACGGTATGCAATAAATACCTGACTTCTGAAGGTGGTGAATTTGATCTTTTGGTGAGCCTAATATTTTGCCTAGACTATTATTAGAGGTTAATGCTATATTTAGGTTAGCGTGCTTGTTTAGTGAGTTTTTTTTTTTTTTTTTTTTTTTTTTTTTCTCTTTTAATGCTTAGATCATCCCCCCTACTAAGACTCTGCCTATATATAGTTAAGAACCATGTAACCAAATTAGTTATAAGTTTGTAACCATCACTGATGATGATGACTTGGTCATCGAAACGCGTTTGAATTATTAAACGTTTTTTATGAGAAACTGTGTTCTGTTTTTATTTATATAGAGTTATAATAAAGGTTAAAAGAACCAGCAAGGCTCAGTTTATTCGCTTTTTACGAATTGCTGATATATATATACAATATATAGTTTACCCTATACAGTAGTCCGAGCAATTCTTGATATTTTTGTAGTTACACTACAGCGCTGTTTCGCTGTTGACAGCCGGCTTCGTCAGGTGTAGGACTCAACACTTAAATAAAACAATACACAATAACACTGAACACACACGATAACACGACACAAAAATACAAAGTTTTATCGGATAACTCCTCGTCAAATGTTTCATGAAATAAATATTTGCGTGGCCACGACATAGTTACTGTGCTTCCGAACGGGAACTGAAGAAAAAATTGTATGTGAATTGGTAATAGGTCAGCTGTATTTGTTTGTTTAGAGATTAGAGATTAAGTCATAGATGGGGTTAGCTGCAAAGCTCAATTTGTCATTCAGGAGTACGTTAGGGTTTTTCTTTTGGGAAGTGTAAATGCTGTATTCCTCTAATACGTTGAGACGACGGCCTTTCCTTTCTTTATGGATAATGGTCATGTTAGTGTTTATATCAGTGTAGGTGTGGTTAGTGTCAATCAAATGTTCGGCATAACTAGATCTGATTCTGGAGAGGGGGTTTTTATGAGTAGGCAAATGTTCTTTAAATCTTTTCGCAAAAGATCTGCCGGTTTGGCCTATGTAAATTTTATCGCAGTCGTTACATTCAAGCCTGTAAACACCACTATTGTCATATTTGTTTACGTTTTTTATTTTTGAGTTGGTGTTAAGGAAGTTACCCAGATTGTTGGAGGTGCGGTATGCGATATTAAATCCATGTTTCCTGAATATGTTGTTGGTGGGACGGTCTAGAATACGATTAAATCTCATAGGAATAAACTTTTTATTGTTTTCATTAATTGCCTGTTGGAATCTGTTGTTGCGATTGTTGATCTTCTTTCTGTGCTTAATATCAGTTTCTCCACTATTTCAGAGTCGAAACCGTTCATACATGCTATTTGTTTTATTATTGAAATTTCCTTCTTAAGATCATTTTGGCACATAGGTATATTAAGAGCTCTATAAACGAAACTGTTGTATGCGGCTAATTTGTGCGAATGGGGGTGATTAGAACTGTTATGTATGGTGTGGTCGGTTTGAGTTGGTTTCCTGTATATTTTAAATGTGTGTTTTGTTATCTTTTCTGTCAGGTATACACTTTAATAAAAACCTAACCTAAAAGTCAGAAATACAAATAGTTGCTTCAAAGTGTGAATTCAGCTGTTAATGGAAATATTAGAGCAAACATCTGTGTTATATGCTACTTTATTCAATTAGTCGCTGTGGTAATTCATCGGTCTAGGCCTAACCTAAGAATTTTTTCCGACTAAATTTACTGATATTGAAAAAAAATGTTTTTATCAAATTGAATTATTGCCTACGTTACTCACGGATAGTAAAGCTTTTTATTAGTAGGCCTAAAACTATTTTTTCAATCGGTTCAGTAGTTCCAGAGAATACCCCCTGCATACAAACAAATTTTACCTCTTTATAATATTAGTAGGCTATAGATAGATTAAATTAAAACGGTTCTCCTTTTCAGTATTAGTTTCACGTGTAAAAATTTTGTTAAATTAAAGAAAGCTCAGTAAACGTGAATTTTATGTTTACTAAAAATAGATACAGTATAGCAGTGTTGCAGCCAAGCCTTCCTTCACAGCGTCTCCTTTGTTTTAACCAATGTTGACAAAGTTTGGTCGCATCAAGTGATTTGATACGTGAGGAGTTATGGAGTTTGTAAAACCAAATGGCATTTTAATGAGATGACAAATGAATTAATTGGCTCGCATTATATAATAAGGTTATATAATATAGGAAGGACTGTTATTGTTGGTAAAATCACTATGAGTTGTATAATCAAAGTGTTGTATTGGTTTCTAACCATCGCGTCGTGCTTTATACTCTCTACAGACTAAATAACTAATTCATTTGTGACTAAATAATAACGTTTAAACATCCGTGTATGTTGTGTTACATTGTGAAAGTAATTTAAGTTTAACTTTTAATATTTTTATAGCCATTGGATCAGATCCAACAAAACTGTAAAAATGTTTAATACATCTATAAAATGTTTTATTGCAATCGGATAAATGATTTTGTAGTAACACAATGTGTTATAATCTTAAATCCTGTTAAACTTAACTATTTTTTTTAATCACGTGGTTTAAACAAATTTTTAAGACTTCATAGTATGATTATACGTGCAGACTTGTAAATGTCCAAAAACCCTCAGAAGTCGAAACGAATTGATACACAAGTTTAAAATACTTGTGAATGGCCGCCATTTCCCAATATAGGGGTTTCAAATTTAAGTTATTTTAAGACTTTTTTTACTTGGTGTGTTTTTTTTTATACGACTAACGTTTTAAAAGTTACAGGCGGTATAAAGTTTTGAAAACACCCTATCTGAGCGAATGCATTTTTGTATGGAAACGTTTGAAACCAATGAAAACGCTCTTAACACTAACAAAACTTTGTTTAGACAAATAAATAACTTTTTTAAATCAACAGATGCTATTTTTGTTAATTTTCATAACACACAGAGGAATTAACATGCGTTACCCATACCAACTTTACTTTTCAAAAGTGTGACAAATTTGTAGTTTTGGCTCTTAACTCCTCTGAATTATGGGCGTTTAAAACTTTAGAGCCCTCTAACTTCTAAACGGTTAGTCGTATAAAAAAATTAAAAAACTCGAAGAACAAAAAGTCTTGACATAAATTGTAAAAAATCCAAAATCATCATAAAATAGATGGTGTTACATGAGAAATTTGAAAGTTGACCGCCTTCACAAATAATTGTAACTATTTACTTTGTAATTTAAAACAAGGGTAGGTGCATCATTTAAAGTTTGCTGTCAGATTTATTTTTACAAGTTACCAATGGTGGCCCATTTAAAAAAGACATCCGGTATATATTTTACTAGCAAAAAAAATTACGTCTACCTTTTTTTAAAATCTGAATTCAGTTCACCGTAAACAATCACTAAATATATATATAAAGAGTATTACCATTATTTTTAGGTTCTGTTTGTGACATAAAGACGATTCAAAATAACACTTTTCAAGAGTGAGAAAACCCTTGTTTTTCTTATAACCGCTACATTTCTATTGTTAGAAGAAGATCGCTACTCTTAAACATTTATAAAAGTGAGGGTGACAAAAACTAACGAAATTGTTAGTTTTTATACATATTCATTATATAACAGAAATACGAGATTAAAAAATAAAAAAATAACCTGCCCTTTTACTCTATAAACCCCCTCGCAAAATTTCCACTTAACGCATCAATCGTTTCCGAGATAAAAATTAACAAGAGAAACAAAATGCGGATGCATGAAAAACTGAACCCTTTTCAGATATGTGAATTATATTCGGCGCAGACACAATACCTAAACACGAGTTCGGTAACACCCTGTATATTATCCGTATGCATTAATTAATTAACAATATGCTAAAGTGAATGTTTAGGCCTATAGGCTCAAAATTCCCGTACGAAGCGAAAGCTTGGTTTTCCGTTCCCCTACCTGCCAGGGACATGATCTCACGCGGAAAATCCGTAGGGTTAACAGTACAATATGGTTCTTTATTTGCCATGACTTCGCAGTGCCCGTGGGCTGGAAGCTCCCTGATTCATGGTCGTGAAACAGACACTTGTGTATGCAAATTCAGTACAAACTGACTGTTAACAATGAAATCCGTCTTGTTGTGAATCACGCTGGTGTGAACGGCTTCGAAATAGTGACATAAAACAGGTATTGATGACTTCATAGGGCTACTTATTAGCGAATTAACATAGGAAAGATTACGGTGAGAATTAAGGTCTGGAGTATTAAATGAGCACCGATCATCGTCCACAGAGCAAGTTTTGGGGACATTAAAAATTGTATATATATATATATACAAACGGTAGTAACTATTTTTTAGAACTTTCGTACAAGAATGAATCGGTTTTGGGGTTTCGTCTAAAAAAATCATTGTAGGATATTTGTTCCACATTTTGTTTTTTACACGACCGTATAGTTTGCTTGGTTCCCATGAAATCGATCAAAACGAAAGTCCAAGGATCCAACTTCTGTTAGGCCGGGCTTGTACGCTCCTAGCGTAGCGAAACAGTGCACAACCCTAGGCCGCAAGGACGAGGTACAAACCCCCAGTGAATCGAAGCTGGAGACAATGGTGCATACAAATTCTACTAAAATCAATTTCCAAAATAGTTGGTTGAAACCCTAATACACACAAACTTAATTTAGAAAAATCAGCTCCGCGGTCGAGTTATTAGTTTCTCGCGTATTATGTTTATTATAAGTTCTTTTTGCAGCTCTACCACCCAAACAATCTCCAATCAGGTGAAACACTAAACAAAATATTCCCAACTGCAAATAAGAACGTATCGTACACAAAATAAAAGGTATTTCAAAGCTGAATATTTTTGTACATTTGAAGATTTTTTTTAAAAGTGCAAAAAATGATTTTATAATACTGCGTTTTAAACCGATGCTTTTAATGCACGCGATACGGCCGTGAAGTGACTCTTTATTGTAATCATTCACTACTTGACTGTTTTTATGGTGCTAGAACCTAAAAGTGTTTTATTATACTAGGATCATAAAGTATATAAACAATAGCGGTACTTTAATAATACAACAGTTCAAAAGGTTCGGCCGTTTTCTAACTGATAGCAGCACTGTCGCGCATAGGTTAAATAGCGTTAAAATCAGTAGAAAAATTAATAATGTAATTCAATTAATTAAGTATCGTTCATAACTCGTACCTAAAATGCAATTTGGTGCTTGATCGTTTTTTTACTCGTTTTATATTAGCTTGGCCCGTATGTAACGGAATCTTTCAACGTAATTTTCACCAACTTAAAGACGTCTGATTAGTTTTAAAATTTTCACACGTGTCAAGGACCGACGACAGTATAATAATGTACTTACCCACCCCACCCCCACCGTCCAAATTTTACGCACATAATTTTAACTTGAAAATTTGGACACACGTCGAGACACGATGACAATACAACAATTTATAAACACACCCCCTATCCCCACCCCAAAATTGTACATACATAATTTTAAATCAATTATCACACGTACGATATACAAAAAATCGAGTCACTTGATTACAATTACTTTTGAGTCCGCTTTGAGAAAATAAATTATAGTTTAGAAATAGTAAAAAAAACACGCTTTAATAGCAAACCGACCTAAAAAGTAGAAAATACTTTCCAAGTATGAAGAGTTTGTTCTACATCTACATAAAGTCCAGTAATTCATTAAAATTGCATAATTTATAGTAAGTTTAAAATAACAATTTAGTAGTTAACAAAATAATTAATGTAATTGTAAAAAAGCGTGGTGTGCGTTTTACTATATTTTTTATAATAACTCTACTTTTATAAATAGTTAGCAATGAAATATTTTTAACATTTGATGTCAAGCACCTCACGCTTTTTTCAATGAAACTAATAACTTGATTACTGAACTTAACATCGTTGTAAAACAAACACTTCATACGTAATGTCACGCCATTAAGGGTCTGCTGTAGTGGCGGCCATCTTGAATTTGTATCCAGTAAGAGCAATCAATGTTCAATTTAAAACCAATTAGTTCGTTGATTTTATATCTTAAAATTGTTTGCAAGGTCTCGTTTTAACCGCAGTCAAAATACACATCCGTTTTGCGTTTCACACTTTTTTAAAAGTCCTTTTATTTGTCACGTAATTGAGATTTTTTAAGTACCAAGTTTGCACTCTTTTCTTTACACAGTAAAAAAAATTATAATTTAAAGTGAATCGCAAGCCGAATCCGCAATTTCATAAAGGATATTCAGTTGTTGTTTTTTCAGCACTCAATTACAAAAGATGGATTTATAAAATGGTTTGAAATGAGGCAATGTCAAAGGGCTCAGCTGCAAGAAATTGCACTGTTTAGATACGGCTATAGAGAGAAGCGCTGGCGTCGCCGGTTGCTTTATCGTTTACTGGAGCAGTCCCTTAACAGCTAATTTAGTAACCAGTTATGTCACTTATTATTCCGCTACACTATATAAACAAATACTATTTACATAATTCAATTCACCACGCTCAATATGTAATACCAACTAACTGGACAACATTTACTAATTCATTTTAAACCCGTTTATAGTCTCCACCCATAAATTAGCATAATAATACGGCAACAGTTTGTGGTGAAGACCGCAAAACTACCGCGATCCTTCGTCGGGTCTACCTGCGTTAAGAGTTATTTTAATTTCCATTTCGGACCTCCCTGCGAGATATCGGCACCTCTGGTGAAAAGGAAGGTTATTAGATTTTAGATGTTGCCGGCTTGTTAGTCGAACAATAAAACATTTACAAACAAGGGGGGACTATTCCAAACTCAGAACGGTGAAAACAAACTTTATTTCTTATAACTATATAATATAAAAGCGAAATACCACTCACTCAATCACTCACTGGTTCACTCATCACGATTTCTCAAAAACTACCGAACGGATTGAAATGAAATTTGGTATGTAGCTTCCTCTAGGGCCATAGGTGCTTACTAAGAAAGGGATTTAAAAAAAAAATCGAAATTTTAGGGGTTTTTGGGGGGATAGAAGTTATTAAAAAACGATTTCTTCAAAACTACCGAACGGATTGGAATGAAATTTGGTATGTAGCTTCCTCTAGGGCCTTATGTGTTCACTAAAAAAAGGTTTTAAAAAATTGGAAATTTTAGGGGGGTTTGGGGGA
>JAGFPH010014368.1:0-10341 GCA_018207615.1 Philaenus spumarius | reverse complement strand
AATTTGGTATGTAGCTTCCTCTAGGGCCTTATGTGTTCACTAAAAAAGGGTTTAAAAAAAATGGAAATCTTAGGGGGGTTTGGGGGGTAAAAATTACTAAATCACGATTTCTCCAAAAATTACCGAACAGATTAGAATGAAATTTGGTATGTAGCTTCCTCTAGGGCCATAGGCGCTCGCTAAGAACGGGTTTTAAAAAAAAATCGAAATTTTAGGGGGGTTTGGGGGGATCAAAGTTATTAAATCACGATTTCTTCAAAACTACCGAACGGATTGGAATGAAATTTGGTAATGTAGCTTCCTTTAGGGCCATAGGTGCTCACTAAGAAAGGGTATAAAAAATTTCGACATTTTAGGAGGGGTTTGGAGGGATCGAAGTTACTAAAATCATAATTTCAGATCTTTTATTATTATGACAATATTGTTTTTATTATTTAAGATCTCTATATATAAAAGCCAAATACCACTCACTGACTGAACACTTAAAAATAATACAATTACGTTAAAAAGACTGTAAATACCAACCTCCACGGGCAACGCCGTACGGGTCAGCTAGTTTCTTATATTTTAATATATGTTTTAGTTTTTCGTACATAATTTATCGTCAAAAAGACATGTATCCTATGATACGTTCGGGAGAAATATTCATATTATAGTTAGAGCCATAATAAACAGTACCGAAATTAAAACAGCTGTGTTTGTGTTCATAACAGCTGATTACATTGTTGACTGTTGCCATTCTACGTTGTAATGGTTCGTACTACTACAGAGAAAGTGTTTTATAGTAGAGGATGCTAGTATGATACGAAGTGCTGTAGAGTTTCAAGACAGATTACACAAACAGATGCCGAGAAATGGTTAAGGGACAAGTGTCGTAGGCCGTCCAAAAAAGGTCACTACGATTGCAGTATCCGAAAACCACCTAAACGGACATCTTTGTAAATGAACATCAGTAATACGTATTATAAAGGAAAGTTTGGTACAGTTTCGCAAGCGAGATTTTCCGCTGTGAGCGGAACGAAGCAGCTGGAGGCTGAGGGGCAAACAAATCTACGGATATATTCATATACGCAGGTAGCTATTCAACGTTTTCGTGAGTAGACCAATCGCCCAAAGGTTTAAATGGGAAATTCGTTCAGCGGTTCAGATACGTGATCGAATTATTTTTTTTTTTATTTTATTTTTTTACGAAATACTCACACACGCACATAATAAAGGCACATGTTTTGTAAAATTTTTAATGTGTCCAGCTTTCAAAGAAAGACTCTAGCCAGATTCTAGCAGCAAAACCAACACTCGAAAATCGTTCAGGATGATCACAAATAAGGTAAAGATGATATGTTATTTAAACACAAATAAGATTGTGAGCATTCAGTTTGTATTGACTTTATAATAATAAAGTTTAGTTTCATTTGTAAAAGTTGAATATTTATTTTATCCTCCGAACGAATTAAGAAGGTTTTTGGAACGAAGTTCCTTAACGCGGTTTGCGGTAGGCGTTAACAAATAGAAAATGTAATGCGTAACAAAAACAGTGTTATTAATTGGTTGCTATGTCAATGGCAAATATAAAATACGAGTAACGAAAAAGCGTTATCAAATTGGTTGCTATGGTAATGAATGTAAATATATTCAAGAAACATGTGTTTTGGTTCATCAATTTAAATTAAGAGATGATCGTTCCGTCGGGCCTAGTTCAGATATTACCGTCAAGCGCTGAAATACATTCAATAAACATAAAATGTTGTATTTACAATGAATGGACATTTAACTGTGTTTGCCATCTTAGCTTTGATGTTATAATTAATTCTTCACCTTTATTATAATAAACGAACTAATAAACGGTAATTATTGAAAGATGAAAATTATGTGTGTATGTTGTCGTTAGGGCTGGTAAAAGAATTGAAGAAAAGGGGTGATGAACTTCGTTCCTGACGGGGGTCTCACGACCGCACGTATTTATTTTTTTTACCTTAGGGGATATTAACAGCCCAGGTTTAAAGAAAAAGTTACCTTAATATCCGTAAACTTCAATGGTTTCAGTACGTTTTAGTAACGCGTAGGCTACTAATGCGGGGTACATCTGCATGGGCGGGTCCTCTTGACATCTGACGAAATGTACGGAAATAAAACTTTGTAATTAACTAAGCCTCTATTGATCTGTTTAGTAAGCCTTCTTATATGGACGATAAAGATAGAAAAGGAACGATATTTGCAGTTTAAAGAAAATACAGACTAAGCATCGTGTTTTCTGAGAAAATTTCCTAATTTCAATGACACGGAAACTTCCTACTTTTGGCGGAAATTGTGTTAGCGGTTGTTGTAATAAAAGTGGAACGATAGTTTTTTCGTAAGCTGAGTGAGTAATCTATATATATAAAAGCCAAATACCATTCACTCACTCACTCATCACGATTTCTCAAAAACTACCGAACGGATTGAAATGAAATTTGGTATGTAGCTTCCTCTAGGACTATAGGTACTCACTAAGAAAGGGTTTGAAAAAATTCGAAATTTTAAGGGGTTTGGAGGATCAAAGTTATTAAAAAACGATTTCTTCAAAACTACCGAACGGATTGGAATGAAATTTGGTATGTAGCTTCCTCTAGGGCCATGGGCGCTCGCTAAGAAAGGGTTTGAAAAATTTCTAAATTTTAGGGGTGGTTTGGTGGGATCAAAGTTATTAAATCACGATTTCTTCAAAAACTACCGAACGGATTTGAAATGAAATTTGGTATGTAGCTTCCTGTACTGCCATAGGTGCTTACTAAGAAAGGGTTTGAAAAAATTCAAAATTTTAGGGGGCCTTGGGGGGATTCAAAGTTATTAAATCAAGATTTCTTCAAAACTACCAAACGGATTGGCATGAAATTTGGTATGTTGCTTCCTCTAGGGCCATAGGTGCATAATAAGAAAGGGTTTGAAAAAATTCGAAATTTTACGGGGGGTTTGGGGGGATCAAAGTTATTAAAAAAACGATTTCTTCAAAACTACCGAACGGATTGGAATGAAATTTGGTTTGTAGCTTCCTCTAGGGCCATAGGCTCTCACTAAGAAAGGGTATGAAAAATTTCGAAATTTTAGGAGGGGTTTGCGTGGATCAAAGTTACTAAAATCATAATTTCAGATCTTTTATTATTATGACAATAGTGCTTTTATTATTTAAGATCTAAAAGCCAAATACCACTCACTGACTGAACACTTAAAAAGAATAGGTACAATAACGTTAAAAAGACTGAAAATACCAACCACCACGGTCAACGCCGTACGGGTCAGCTATTATTATATAACTGGGAAATAATGGTTTTATTTATCTCTACTTGTTGAAACTGCACTTCGAGTTGACAACAATACCTTTATATTTATTTCGTTTCTAAAATATTATTTTAAACTGGCTTGTCCACTTTGCGAAGCTCACAACCAATTCTAAGCTCGTTTTCAATTTTAAACAATTAATTCAATTGTGATATCTTATTAAAAATAATTCTTACAACCACATTATACAGTAGATTCTGGTTTGCATTTAGTTTTCTAAAGAATTAGAGGGATTTTGTTTGATAAATAATTTTTAAGTTTTCAGATTTTTATTAGATTTTTATGAATACTTTTTCCCAATAAAACAGTTGTGTTTTCTAATTAATTGTAATAAAAACCTTTTTAAAGTAATAATTAAAGATGAGGTTTTGTTAGTTATAGTTTTTCCTTCAGCTACTTATAAAGATCGTTTTGCACCCTCACAGCAGTACGCAAACTAAACTACATGTGTTCAGCGTCAAGTAATTATACTTCTTCGTTTTACTTTACCGCACTCCAGCTGTTTACTTTGCGCACTGTGCAAACTCGACTTTGCACCCAAGATACACAAATAACTATTTCAGTATATGTTTTTTATTAAAAACATTCTTAAATCTACAAATTTTTTGATCGTTAATATTTTATTGTTTCTGTACACTTTAAGAACACTGTTGTTTGAGATTGTGTTTTTAAATAATTTATGTTTGAAATTAGAATTGTAATGTTTACTTTATCACCAAAAACGGAAGGACTAATAATGAAGTCCTTTAACTCCAAAAGAGCAAATCTAGGCCAAAAACTCTTTCCTACATAAAATAATATGGAAAAAAGTGAATAGGAAAAATTTGGGGCATTCTTTAATACCCCAGGAAAACATTTTGAACATTTTATTCGTTGAATTTTGAGTAAGTGCTGAAATAGGCCTACTATGTTGTATTTGACAGATTTTTTCAATAAAGCAAAAAAATCAGATTTTAATTTATTTCTAGCTAACTATAAGAGATAGAAAAAAATATGAAATACAAGATGTGTTAATTGCAAATAGATCTTTAAAGACCACATGACCTAATTATTAATTAATAATTAGCTAGGTAACTTAAAATTGTTACAGCAATTTTCATTTTTTCAAAATTGATTTCGAGTGGTTCAACCCAATAGCCTACTCCCATCCTAATCTTATTTAATTCTGAATCAAAAAGGAATAATCATTAGTATTTAAAAAGGAATAGTAGGGCCTACAGCAAAATGGGGCAAAATCGGAAAACACGACTTCGTTGGATTTTGGCTGCCATTTTTATGTGCAAATTTCACCGTTGGTTTTTTCTTGAAATTCTACATCGAAATGATGTGTTTATGACCACCTTCCCATTAAAAAGAAACAAAAACAAAGCTAAATTTAAGATAGCGGATGAATTTTTATAAACATAATAAAATAGATGTTTTAAATTATATATATTCCTCAAAGTACAAAGTTAATATGTGCAACAATTTTTAAATTATAAAGAGGGGGCCGGACTTTTGTATCACTTTGAATATATAAAAGGGAGCCCATACATTCTGTCGGCAGCACTGACCATTAACAGTACATTATTTCGTAAATACATTTGAAGCCCTATTAGACAAATTCTAGCTGGAAATATCTTTAAATGTGGTTCAACACAACACTTCCAATTCCATTTTACACAAACAGCTACAGGCGCTGAGTTTTACCAGATTGGCGATCACGGTTTATAATTGATCCATCAAATTTTAAGGTTGTTTCCCCAAATACCTTCGGAAGCGGAGGAGAAGGGATAGAAGGCAAAGATCAGGTGATGCTTTTACGTAATTGTGCTTGCCTGAAGACACGTTCCGCGTGAAAGTATATTGCGACCGGAAACGCCGGGAGTTCCTCGCGTACCAGGCTCCATCCCCATCAAGTGGGTCACACGTCATGAGCGCATGCGCTCTGTACCATTCAATGTAGTTCTTAAAATGTTATTTACGTAATAAAAAGGTTATAACAAACCACTGTACAGTAGTAAAATGATTGAGTTTGTACGACGATTCAAATTTTATTACATTGATTATACTCAGATTGTATATTTGAATTTGTTCTCAAACGTAATATCAAAATACATGTTTTTTTCTGTTTTTTTTTTTTGCTACTGTTTTGAAATCTACCACGCAGCTGAACCGCTGACGTAAGTTGAACAAATTTCCAAAATTAAGTTCATATATTTTAGGGTTTCAACCAACTATTTGGAACATTGGTCTACTCAAGAAGGCGTTGAATAGCTGCCTACGTGTACGAAATATATTAGTAGAATTTGTTTACACCTAAGACTCAAAACGATTTAAGAAAACCAACGTGTGTACCAAAATTACATCACATCGGACTTAAATTGCGGCCACTAGAGTGCGCACACATATACCGTGTGTCCCACGAAGAGGTCCCTATTTTTGAATTGATATGACAGACGTATAGAGCGCGCTACAGACTTGAAATTCTACAGTCGTGACTAACACATATGTAAAAGAAATACTCCTGAGTATCAGTTAATTCTGACTGATCCAAACAAAATGGCGGAAGAACAAAAAAACAACAAAATCAGCAATCGCATTTTAAGGGTAAACCTACTTTTATTTAGAATAGGAACAGCTACAGCTGTTTATACTATTTTAAATCTATCAGCTGACTGCGTGTATCCACAACAATGAACATATTTGGTAATAAACATTGGCATTTGTTATTAAGTTGCATTGTAAAGTGTCTTATGTACCATGCCGTTTTCAACTGAGCAAAAAGTGAAATGTGGTTCCTGGGCTATTGTCTTTGAAAATGATTATGAAGCAATAAGGTGTTTTAGGGAAAGGTACCCAGTGTAGTTCCACCGTCAAGGAAATCTATTCGTAAGTGGAAGACTATCCTACTAGAAACGGGTCAATAAAAAAAAAATACCATAGATCCTCCAACATAGAAAATGAAGAAATCGTATGTGCTGCTTTCATTAAATCTCCAAACACGCCTAATTCAGTAAGAAAGGTGGAATCTGCTACAGGGATACCGAAGTCATCTGTCCAAAGGTATGCCAAAAAGAACAAAATCAAACATTATAAAACTCATTTAGTTCACGGACTGCTTGAAGATTATCCTGAAAGACGATTGGAATTTTGTTCGAAAATAATTGAAAAGACTGACGTAGATAGCAAATGGCATGAAGGAATCGTGTTTTCAGATAAAGCGACATTTTATCGAACAGCAACTGTAAACAGGCATAATTGTCATTACTATAACACAAAAAATCCACATATCTTACAAGAAGAGAAATTAAAATCAACAGGTATAACAGTTTGGGCTGCTGTTACCAAGAATGGTGTTTTGTCGTATGACATATCCCGACAAACAATGACTGGAGAAAGGTATGCATCAGTTTTAAGCAATCACATAGTTCCTCATCTTTCTCAGCCTGAGATGAAAGACGTTTTTTTCCAACAGGATGGAGCTCCTCCGCATTATGCTAATGTGGCCAAAGCAGTTTTGGACCAATATCTTCCTAACCGTTGGATAGGTCGTGGCAGCAGCTTCTTGGACTGGCCCCCAAGGTCTCCAGACTTGACTGTTTGTGACTTTTTTCTGTGGGGCTTTTTGAAGGAGAAGGTTTATTGTCATAACATTGCGACAGACGATGAACTAATGAGGTTGATCGAAGAGGAACTGTTGTTGATGTTTCGAGAGTTGTTCAGCAAAGCGTATGACTGTTTTCTATTTCGTTGTCATCAGTGCATTGCGATCGATGGACATCAGTTTGAATAAGGTTTATGGATCAAATATATTTAATTTATTTATGAGTTACTTATATCTTTAATTCCCTAACGTTGTTTAGTGCTTAGTAACATCGTTAAAATTCAATAAATATGTTGTAACACTTAAGCAAATTAAACTATTTTAACGAAAAGGTACTATTTCTTTGATATCCTGCCATTTTGTCCTAATGTGTCATAATTAACTGATACTCAGGTGTATTTCTTTTACATATGTGTATGTTAGGACTGTTGAGTTTCAGGTTTGTAGAGTGTTCGGTGCATCTAATATATTAATTCAAAAATAGGGACCTCTTCGTGGGACACCCGGTATTATACTTATATATAATTTTTAATGACACCCTATAACGTGTTCTGGGCTCCATGAACGGTGCTCATTTACTACTCCCGACCTTAGGTCTCACCATAAGGGTCACTGCAATAGCTCATCTTTTCTATTGAAATTCGCTAATGATTAAAGAAATGCCAAAATTTGGAATACAAAAAAATATTTACTTTAAAAGCCCTTTAATTTGGTATCCCATTCATCCTAAAAATATTTACGTATGGGCTTCTTAATTACCTCTAAAATCCAAATTTTTAACGTTGGAAAATTGAACGAGTTGGATTGATAGATTATATCATCAGCTATGTTGGTAAAATTCTATCGGAATACAAGCGTTCAATGAAAGTAAATAAAACTAGAAAGACCAAACTTGTGTTGAGTTTATGATGACAGCATTAAGTTTATGTTTTAGGATTTCAACAAACTACAGTATTTGCGAAATTGGTCTACTGCGTATACGAGATAGCTGGAAAGCTGAGCCACGAAGTTGTAAAATGTTGAAAGACTGTGAGCAATAAATAAATAAATAAGATAGGGACAATATTAGTACAATTTGTTTGCACCTCCGCCTCCAATCCCGGCGATCCGCTCTTAGTTTCGCTTCGCTCGCGGCGGAAAACTCACTTCTTATGGTACTTCTATTTCAATTGCAATTTAAAACTTTCTTGTTAAGTAAAATGGACCAAATGTCCTTGCGTTGGAGTGTGATGTAATATAGTTAGTTTTTGTTTTGTTTTAATACAGTTGTATATATTAGCAATAATAAGTAGGATAATTTATGCATTTTAGCTTATTTAGTAATATAATGTTGCTTATCTTGTTTTGTGAAGTCTGTTTTATATGTATTAGCCTATGTATGAATGTTATTTTGTGTTTTGTTAATGAAGGTTTATGTATGTAAATAATTTAGAGTAATTGATCGTTTGTGTTTCAAAATGTAAAATCCAGCTAACTGTTTATTTAAATACCAGTTTCTGTTAGTTTGTTTTTCTTGTTTTCTTTTAAAAATTGTTCAATGTTATAATATTAATTTCTAATTTAATTGTCTGTTATTAATATTCTTATTATTATTATTTTGTTGTTTTTCTATTATAGTTTTTATGTAGGCCATGCAGTGTAATTAATTATGTATAGGCCTAATGGGATTAGGTGGTAGAGAGGACTAGGCAGTCCCACAAGAATAAAGGCAATTCTATTATTCTATTTTATGGTATTTTACGATTTTACCGATTTTAGGGGACCAGACAGGCTACAAGGTCGAATTAGAAAACCATTGTGTGTTCCAAATTTGAACCGAATCCGATGTAAATGTCACCCTTAGGGTGCGATCACATCCGCATATACTATTTAATAACACCCCAAAACGTGCTCTGGGAACCATGATCGGTGCTCCTTCACTACTCCCGACCTTACCACAACAGTCACTGCAATAATAGCTCATCTTTCCTATAGGAATTCGCTTATAATTGGAGATGCCACGACACCACACCGATCCAAGTACCTCTGTCCTAATCTAAACTATGGAAACAAAGCGCATGCGTAGGAATCCAGGTCACGTCTACCACCAGCACCACCTTATACCGAACTAACTATCTCTCTCTTATTAATTTCAGTAAAAATATCCGAGCATGCAATCATTTGCATTTGATTCGCGGCGGGGGTTGGTAAACTTAACTCTCTAGTTATATGTATATATAGTAAAATATTATCTCAGCCTTTTGTCATAAGGTATTTAAATTATCTAAATTCAAAAAGGCGAAGTTGGCTACCAATTTCAATGTTAAAATAACCTAACCATAACTTCACTTTCTACTTTCTCCCCCTATACCATAGTGGAGAAATTATTGTATTCGTAAAAATTTTCGAATTTGAGTTATTGGTGGAAATATCCGTTTTGAACCTAAAAATGTGGTTTTCGGAGTGATGTCTGTGTGTGTGTCTGTATGTGCGTCTGTGTGTCTGAGTGGATGTTATCAGACCTAGAGCCTAAACCAGTCGTCCTATTTTGATGAAATTTGGTATGGAGGTACTAATCCATGGTATCTCCAGGCGTTTTTTCATTTTTGTGAATTTTTTATTTTTAAGGGTAATTTTTCCATAAAAACCCTTAAAATAACGGAAAAATCAACTTTTCTCAAAAACGACTCTAACGATTTTCATTAAAATTTTATAGTTTATTAGGGACCTAAAATACTATAAACTATAAAATTTTAATCAAAATCGTTCGAGCCGTTTTTGAGAAAAATAGTTTTTTCCGTTATTTTATGGATTTTTATGGGAAAACAACTTCAATATAAAATCACCTCTCCTACCCCACCCTACAAGTCACCGTGAATCTGTTTAATAATTTAAATATGCTTGTGAGAAAGTATGAGCCAGTTCCTGGTACCGTTTATTTGTGTTATTTTTGTCCAAAAAAAATCTGTATTTTTTTAAGTAAAGCAGATTGTGGGTGTTGATTGCTAAAGTTTTTTGCAATATCTCTTTTTGCAACTGAGTAAAAAATTAAAAATGTTTACTATTTATACCATACGTTTATGGAAACAATAAAACGGTTTTTGAAAATGTATTCCGCAATCAACATCCTTATATGGCAGCACTTCAAATGAAACCAAATTTTTAAATTTATTCATCGAATTAGGGGAAACAATTACTTACTCTGTAGCATTGCTCTTATGAAAATGAGATTCATATGGTGGACAGGGTATCCCCCCCTTAAAGATGTTAGGGTATCCCCCCCTTAGAAAACGCGTGTTATTAGGATATCGTATTTCTCTGCAGTGATAGACGGAAGATAAACCGTAATCACTTTACTAAATTAGGAAAGTCGGATCTGTTACAAGCCCTTGAGTAACATAGCTTATCGCACCGGTGTTTCCCCAAATATTTCCTGAACGTTAAGGTTTATCCCCTATTAA
>JAGFPH010014365.1:0-14696 GCA_018207615.1 Philaenus spumarius | reverse complement strand
ATAATTATACAAATATTATAATCATACTGTTATCGGAAAAATACTGTAACTAAACAGTTTAGGTAAGTCCTCTAGTTTTTTTTTTTTTATTCTAATTATATAAAGTGATAATACGACGAAATAGCTGTTTAGTAGTACACAGGTTTCTAATACTGTACATATCTATACGCAAGGTTACTAGATATTAAAGGTTGCCTCATAGTCGTTTAAATATACAATTGGAACCTCCACTTTTTTGAAATTCTGGAATGAGGCAACCTTTACTATCTAGTGTCCTTGATTTATTCACACCTTATTC
This sequence comes from Philaenus spumarius, assembly GCA_018207615.1. Lineage (NCBI taxonomy): Eukaryota > Metazoa > Arthropoda > Insecta > Hemiptera > Aphrophoridae > Philaenus > Philaenus spumarius. The sequence goes on along the minus strand of JAGFPH010014365.1, from coordinate 14,398 downwards.
AGTACAACAACCTATTGTTCAATTTGGCAACGTTGATACATTTCCATTTTAAATACGCACTTATAGTGTAGTTTCTATTGTTCGATGTGTTTGTTTTGGTAAAATACATTTTGTTACATTATTTTCAAAATTTTTTGCTTTGTTGATACTTTTGGGGTTAATATTGTTTACTTTATTTAATTCTTACATGTTTGGTGTATGTGAAGTGATTTATTTTGTTATAATTACGTCAAATATCGCGGAAAAGTCGAAACTTAACCTATACAATTTCAAGTTTTATTTCTTTCATAACTCCTACAAATATTATTTGCCGGGCAAATTTTTGTTGTTTCTACCATCAGTTAGGTGTGTTCTTTCATGTTATATCAAATTCCCTTAGAAATCGATTGACAAGTTAAAGTAAATTTTTACCCCGTCAAGTACCCAGTACTTCATTATTTACACTATGTATTACTTATGGGGATTTTTTGTAACTTTGACCCCCAAACCCCCCTAAGATTTCGATTTTTTTAAAATCTTTCTTAGCCAGCAACCGTTCTTTGCCTTGTTGCCCTAGATGGAGCTACATACCAAATTTCATTCCAATCCGTTCAGTACTTTTTGAGAAATCTTGATTTAGTAACTTTGACTCCCCCAAACCCACCTAAAATTTTGAATTTTTAGAATACCTTTCTTAGTTAGCACCTATGGCCCTAGAAGAAGGTACATGCCAAATTTCGTTCCAATCCGTTTGGTAGTTTTGGAGCCATCGTTATTTAGTAACTTTGACCCTCCTCAAACCCCCTTTAAGATTTCGAATTTTTTTCAACCCTTTCTTAGTGAGCACCTATGGCCCTAGAGGAAGCTACATACCAAATTTCGTTTCAATCCGTTCAGTAGTTTTTGAGATTTCGTGATGAGTCAGTCAGTGAGTGAGTGGTATATTTCTTTTATATTTGTAGACTAGCTGACCCGGACGGCGTTGTCCGTGGTGGTTGGTATTTTCAGTCTTTTTAACGAAATTGTATTCTTTTTAAGTGTTCAGTCATTGAGTGTTATTTGGCTTTTATATACATAGATCTTAAATAATAAAAGCACTATTGTCATAATAAAAGATCTGAAATTATAATTTCAGTAACTTTGATCCCCCCAACCCCTCCTAAAATTTCGAAAATTTTCATACCCTTTCTTACTGAGCACCTATGGCCCTATAGGAAGCTACATACCAAATTGCATTCCAATCTGTTCGGTACTTTTGGAGAAATCAAGATTTAGTAATTTTTACCCCCCAAACCTCCCTAAAATTTCCAATTTCCTAAAACCCTGTTTTAGTGAACACTTATGGCCCTACAGGAAGCTACATACCAAATTTCATTTCAATACGTTCGGTAGTTTTCGAGAAATCGTGATGAGTGAGTGAGTGGTATATATATAGATTAAGAAAGCTGTATGACAGTGATCAGAGGCTCTGATCCCAAAAATCTGGAAAGAGTGTAACTTTGGCGACAATATATTCAGCAGGTCTCATAAATATTATTGGATTTTATAAAGGTCTTTGATGTTAGTTGTGTAGATTTGAAATTCGCAAATACATTTAATGCAAACATTAACATGTGTTCTTTGCCTTGTTGTTTTATATTGGCATTAACATAACAAAACTAGGCTCTATTTCAGATCAAATATATGATTTAATAGTGGCAACCGCTGAGTGCTCCGCACGCCAAACCCATTGGGACCTTCTATACTCATAATCATGTTATGTATTCTTTATAATTAAGGTGCAGGACTAATAATAACGCCAAAGCTAAGATGGTAAGTAATGTTGAATGTTCAAAACAAATTATTTCGTATATTTTATAACAGCAGTTACAATAAATGTTAAAATAACCAGCAAGGCTCAGGTCTACACTTTAATAAAAACCTAACATAAAAGTTAGAAATACAAATAATTGCTTAAAAGTTTGAAATCAACTGTTAATGGAAATATTAGAAAACAGTAGCTGTATCTGTTATTTTATTCAATTGGTTGCTATGGTATTGAATGTTAATACATTCAAGACATGTGTCTTGGTTCATCAGTCTAGGCCTAAACTAAGAATTTATTCCAACTAAATTTTCAAATATTGAAATAAAAAATGTTTTTATGAAAAAGAATTATAGCCTATGTTACTCAGGGATAGTGTAGCTTTTTATTAGTAAAACTATTTTAGCAATCAGTTTATTAGTTCTAGAGATTACCCTCTACATACAAACATCAATGAAAAAAATGTTAGCTCTTTATTATAAAGTATAGATACGTAATATATAGATAAATGTAAGCAAATAGATTCCACTTAAACAAGTGGATTCTTTGTAATACAAAAGAATAATGTTTTTCCTGGTTTTGAGTTTTAGTTTCTAGGTCTACATGGTGGTAACAGTATTTTTATGGTTACGTCATAAATGTCAGTGTGTCACAGTTTGAAGATATTTCATTTGTGATGAGATGAAGTTTTTAGTGTTTTTGCCTTTTGTCTTAAAAGTTTAAAACAACTGATTTCTGCAATTTACTAATATCCTAGAACTAAGAAAGAACTGGTATTTGCCTAAGCCATATAATTTAGGGTTGAATGATAATTCTAAATAATCCTATCATTAAAAATCCAATTTAACTAATTAACATTTTCCCAAAAATGTGGGTTCTATAGTTTTACAATACAATTTAGATATAGTTGTATAGTGTGTAATGTTGTCTGCATTTGTTGTTTTGTCTTCTTTGTTATTTTGTATGTGGTTAGGAAGATAATGTAATTATTTTCGATGTATTCTATCAAACGTAGAGCGGAAATTTGGGAATTTAGTTTAATGGATTTATTTTATTTTACAAATTTTAGATTCCCACTTTTAGTTGTGCGATTGCACTTTTTATTTTATTCTTCTTTACTTTTTATCAAAAAATAAAAAAATATTATTCTTTTTATTAAATATACGTGAGTATGTATCTTAAAACGCTTTAGAAGTTTCTTAATTCATTTGATGTATAACAGGTTGAGCCTATATGGTTTTTCATCAGTTTTTATGTAAAATTGCATTTCAAGATATTTATTTAGTTTTTAAGTTTATTTATGTATGACAGACTGTTCCTTATACACACATTGATCGATTGCTATGCAAATTATAGATGTAAATGTGTTCCTAAGGAAAGTACTGATTTATTTGAATCAGAATTTTAACACACCCTGCCTATCAGTCTAGGTCAAATTATTAACTAGAAGCTGTGATAAAAATCATGTTCCAGATTTATCATAATTCCGTAGAAATTAGTTATGTAGAAATTTACTACTAAAACCAAAACTATATTGAATATTTTTTTTAGATTTGATCAAGTGCTTCTGATTTTTTTTAGGTTTTGATTACTTTCAAATATTACAAAATACGTTTCTGATTTATCCAATTTTATTTTATTTAGCTAAAATTTTAAACACAGAGGATGAAATTCCGAAAGAACAAAATAATATCCTATGTGAAAAGTCCAGCCAATTACATTTTAAAATACTTTATATTTTCCATTAAGGGAAGTTTTATAGTACAACGTTTGCCCTTGATAAAGATAATCTGAAGAGCCCAGATGAGAAGTCGTAAACGTAATGTCGTTCATTCACTGTGGACAATATTTTACTTTCTGATGTTCAATGAAGGTTTTATCTACTATCGGACTATTCTAGAAAACTGACTTTACAAAGCTGCGGAAGGTGAGACAGCTAAACAAATAGTAACTTTAACTTTACTATAAATATTTGGTTCAGTGCCTAGAAACAGCCTTTGAACAGACATCAGTTATTAAATAATTTAACATTGCCTTTTATCCATAAAGTTATTATCTATACCAATAAGTGTCTAGTTCAGTAATATATATAAATAAATAGTTAGCAGTTAATGTTTAATGCATAACAATACTTAAATATACAATAAAATAAATAAAATTAACTACAATAAAAACTTGTATTTACAAAAACATTTGCCTCCAAGAACTCTGAAAACTAATATACCAAATCTTCTATGAACTAAGTCGTACAAAGCATAATATGTTCTGAGCACATTAAGCCATTGGGTTAAAAGTTAAAAATTTGGATACATTCTCAGTATATCCTTCGTTTTTATTTATGTTATGAAATTGCCTAGTATGTGCCACGGAGTTTTTTCGAATATTTTCAAAGCATTGAATATACACTTTATGTGTTTAAACATTCACTTTTAGTGTGCGCGTGATCTCGCATATTCAGGAACTTTATATGCTTTTTAATATTTATATTCACATTAAGCACATGCTTTTTGAATGTACTTAGTATATTATTAACACATGTTTGGGCTGTCTATATTTTAAGTCTTTTTAAATTTACATTTCGGCGATTGATGCTGGTAGCCTGGAAGAATCTTTCAGTGAAAATGATTGTAATTCCCCTTTATATATAAAAAAAAAAAATAGTTTTAACGTTTTTGCAGAGAAAATGATTGAAAATATGTCTAAAATATAAATTCAAGGAAATATTTGTTAGTAGGTTTTAGTTTAATATAGCTCTTATTGCATTTTTTTGCCACATCTGTCATTAATAATTCATAAACAAATCAAATAAATTAAAAGTAAACGATTGTTTAACAGAAATCACAATTTTAATCACTTTTTTGGCAAAGTTCAAATTCCATATATTACTGAATAATAATATTCAATACATTTTTTTCTTTTAAAACACTGGATTTTACTTGATTTATAAGCTTTGTATTAGTAACCCTTTTCTTTTAAAAATTATTTAATCATAGGCTTAGATTAAAGCTGTTACAAAATGCAATCTAACAATCTATTACGAAGTGGCTACTCGCTTGACTCTAACTTTAAGTGAGAGTGTACAAAATATATCACACGTATTTTAAATATATTCACACGTATACAAAATCATAGGTGATTCACGAAGATATGTAGAAACTTCGGAAGCTCATTCTACATGTATAAAAGTAAAGAAACAAGGTTATACAAACATAGGTGCTCAAATGCTTTGTCTTCCAGATATCCGCCATTTTGTTTTGTTTTACAAAGTAATTTATGTCTAGAGAAATGTTTGACTGTGATGAGTTCAAACTTGGCGCGAAGTGTAACCTAACTGTGATCTAACTCAATAAATATAGGTAATTATATCCAATCATGCGTTTCAAAATGGTGGCTGTTTGAAAATTTCAAACATAAATTACTCAAAAACCGTAAATTTTGACAAAAAATGTCAAGCCACCTTTTTTGCAGCCCTTTTGATTTCTTAACGGCTGGTGTCACTGTCAAAACAATCGGATGCAGGATATCGGCCGAATTAAAGATAATGACTGCAAATGTACATAAAATATGTGGAAAACTAAACCTTTCCGAACCTATGTTTCTATGAACATTTTTCTTTATTTTTACTAGTAGAACACGTATTGAAAATTTTGCAGTTTCTTCCTGAGAGATCCTGTATACAGGGTGAAGTGGGTCACCATTGGTATCTCAAAAACTATAAAAGTTACACCAAACTTTAAATAGGGGACCTTCCATACTTTTTCTCTTGCATTAAAAATAAAATATTAACGTTTCTAAAAACTCCACCGTTTTTCCAATATGGCGGCAAACGTAATTTTTTCAAATGGAAACCCCTATTTTTCATGTAGAATTTCGATTGGGAACCTAAATTTAAGACATTTTTATTCTTTTATATTTTTTTATAAACCCAACCGTTTATGAGATACAGCCTCCCAAACATTTCTATTTTATGTGATTTTTTTAACTGGGCCATCATTAGGATCTCAGAAAGTATTAATTTTACGTCAAACTTTAAATGGGGAACCCTTCCTTGTTTTTTTTTTGAGAAATTAAAAAAATTGCAATTAAAATATTTTTAAATGACCGCCATTTTCCAATATGTTGGTTAACTTTGAAATTTCTTATGGAAACCCCTATTTTGTATGACGGATTTTAGTTTTACATACGATTTTAAGACTTTTTTATTCTTGGTATTTTTGTGATAAACTTAACCGTTTAACCGCTAGGAGCGCTGACATTTTCAGAAACTCTTATTGCAGCAATTATTAAAGAGGCATGTTTTACCATTTGCAAACAATACAATTTAACTCAAAGCGCAATATTTTTTGTAATAATGTTTAGGTGAGATTGTAAAGTCTATGCATGCAGGTTTAAGTTAAGATATGTCTGTAGTTTTGAGAGTTGATTGTTTTCGAAACGTTCTATATTGGGCTCTATTTTCTACACACAAATAATGGAAAATGTGAGAAAAGACAGTGTAAGAAAAAACAAATCAAGATGTAAACAAAACGTTCTGATGTGTGTTACAAAGGGAACTTATTTAGAAAGTTTCACCGTATACCTTTACAGTATTTCTCTAGAGATTCCATTGTACACATTTCCTAGGTTTTTGTATACAATATTAGGGTTTCTACGGTACCAGTAACAAAATGAAAACACGATGAAAAGAATATATTTGTTCTTTTATAAACCAAAAGAAAGAAAGGAAATGTGTACACTTGAGAGCTAATATATCTCTTATCAAAAGACTCAACATAAATTAAACTACATTTATCTTTATAATGTTATAAAGGGTAAACTTAGTTTGTGTTCCTGAAATTCCTGAACTTATTTGAAACAAAATTGTTTTACGAAGATTGGAGAGCAATATGGCGACAAATTCACACTGATTGAATGAAACCCAGAAAAAAAATGAAAGGAACAAAAAACTATATAGGGAGGGTGTGTAGTTAAAGCCCTCTGAGGATGATGACTATGTCATTAAAATGTGCATAACTTTTCATTAACTTGTTCTGTTATTGTTGTTTGTTCCTTCTATTTGTGGTTCGGGTTTTCAATCAATCAGTGTGAAAATTTATTTAGTAGATAATTTATGTTTTCCTGAATAAGCTCATTGTTGTTAAAAAAGAAACATCTATTATGGAAACGTTCACCTAAAATACATTTGCACAGGATTAGAGTAAATTTAATTGCCTTTCAAATGATATAGCTCACAAATTGTACTCGGGCTTATGAGTCGAAGAAATTACCTTATATGGATAGTGAAAAAAAAAATTATCGGCAGTTTCCTATGAATTTTGTTCCTTGTTCCGGGAATTGCACCTAATATACCGGGGGTCCCATAAAGGCCCCCCTCTTTAATTTTTTAACGACTGTAAATTTTTAACAATCTTTCCTAAATGTTACTGACATAAGTCAACGTACTTTTTTATTTGGTTTAGGGTTTCAACCCTCACCCCTAAATAGGGGTTGCTGGGGGTAGTTTTTATTTTCAAATAGCAACCCCTAGCACGTTGCATATCATTTTAATGGTGTAGAAAGGTTTTACCATCTTTCGACCGACTGTATTCAAGTTGGAACGAGTGTAACAGCTCTTATTTTCCTCAAAAATTCAGCTGAAAATATACGAATCTAGTAATTTTAAATTCCTGCTCTGCACATCATTTTCTATCTTTCTAACAGAATTTTATTGAGTTTCAATTTTTAAGAAATGCATCGTTAACTGCAAGAAGGGAACTTAACACATTTCAAACTTTTCGGGAGACCAATTAAATCATGTGTTGTGATTTTTAAAATGAACTTTCTCAATTAACTCAAACGTAGAATGTAATTTGTCAATTTAACTTTAGCGGCACTTACAAAATACTCAATATTAATATTTTACATACTTGTAAATAGTGTAGATATATATAAGATTATAAAAGGAAACAATACAAATAGTATTATGTGTTTCATATACATACAAATACTCGGATACCCAGTTAAAACATTAGCCTGTTGCTGTTTGTTTGCTCTTAGATAGATGAGAAGGGAGAGATTGGTAATTTGACATGATTGTTAATACTATTTAGTAATACAATGTATACACATTCATGTTAGATAAAAACAAAGACAGCTTGTTATAACCACTCCTAGATGGCGCTGATGTTTTGGTTTTTACTTGAACAGTAGGCTAATAATTTGTAGAGAAAAGTTGATCTTCCAAGAGAAGGTAAAGTAGCTAAAGTAGCTGTTTATTTATTAGGTTTTTTTTATCCGAGCCTATTTGGCCGAGTGGACAACGTAGTATCTTCAAATCTCGGTTAGAGATTAGGTAGCTTTTCATATTTGAGGTCATAGTGAAGGAGGGCGGAAGTATAGCAAACTGTGGTCTGCCACTTTATAGTAGACGCAGGATATGATTAGTTACTTAGTTTTCGGTTTGTTTACTTTTCTCTCCACCTAATGTCAAGAACGGATTTGTTTGTATTTCGTTAACAGTTAGAACTAGTTCCTAGTGTTGGCAGTGTGTTGTGAATAAACTGTTGAACTCTTGTGCTTAAGAGTTTTTGTCTGTGTTCAAATCGATTAATTTTTAAGCATAATAATTGCACGATCGTGTTTTCGTTTTCCAGGCTACGATGACAGTTCAGGTTTTTCACCTTTTAACAAAATCAGAAATACAAAATATATATATAATAGACACAGATATGGAGTTTTATATTTTTATTATAGTAAAACCAGTCTTACACACACTATACAAAGCTACAAATGATAAAGTTTATTAATTGAAAAAATAGTTTTTTTTATACAAAAAGCAAATGTATACTGAAAATGTAGGTGTTTTATTAGACATTTTAAACTCAGATAGAGTATTAATCTTATTTTTATAATGTTACTATTGAAAAACCTACTTTAGTTTATCAAAGTATTTTTTTTTTTCATCAAATTAATTATTAGTTAAATATATTGTAAACCAAACCATAAAACAAAATATGTTTCTATGTAATGTTTAAAACATTTATACCGACCAAAATAATGTGTTCAGCTAATATAAACTAGTGTGGATAATCAGCTGTTTTGTAGGGTTTCATGTGCAGCTTGCAGCTATGGTAATACATTTTAAACTGACTACAAAATGGACAATGTAAATGCTATTTAAAAGTTTAAAAAAATAATTTTCGATGGCACTTGTTACAATTGACATAATATCTCGAGACTTTATACACAATTTCATTGATACTATAGCTGTTTGAAAGTGACGCTCAAAGCTCAGTAATATTAATATGTATACAAATAAACAGCAACGATGTATACAACACACCTCGATGAACGGAATTGATCAGTAAATCACTCATTGATTGAAGACAATACGTTTTACGAGGTCACATCTGGACTCTATGTATTGCCTCAATCAAGTATAACACGTTCCTCATAAAACATCTCCTGATGGGGGTGAAAACCGGGGTATAAAATAGAAATGTAATTTGTCTTATTATTAACTAGGTTAACTAAAAACACCCTTTCTACTTGTATAGTTAACTATAATTGACTAATGTACAGGGCATTTCTTTCGATAACATTTTACTTTATAATTTCGTTTGTTCTGTTTAAAAATTACTTTTATCAATGTATATATTTCTCTCTCACACACAGTTTTATTGTACGTTGCATTGACATAAAACACAAAGCATTTATTTTGAAAGCCATGGCACAAATTAAGTTAGAGTATTTGCCGATGGAGGTGTTGTTTTAGCCCTTCGTTACTAACAGCCGATAATTTGGTTATAAAATGAGGTAGAACATTCAAAATACAGTTGAAATGTTTCAGTATGTATCGGTTTTTTACAGCATGCGTTTAGGTTAAACATAATCTGGAATGTCTTTCCTGAAGAAAATTCTAACATATATATTTCCATGGGTTAACTTTTGAACTTAAAAAAATTTATTTGGTACTTTTTGCAAATAAGCTCCTCAAATAAGAATAACAAGAAAATTTTCATTGGAGGAAACTTAACTGAGGAATAACTTACACGCCTTCAACAATAACTTACATCAACAAATCTTCTGATTCGTGTATTTATCATGGACAAAATTGGATTTATATAACTATCAATTCATTTTTGAATTGTTCATAATTATTTTTCTTTTGAACTTGAGATCATAATATTTTAGACATGCAGTACATTGGCAGTAAGTGAACAGTTTTCAAGTAATTTGGGGAAAGTGCCTAAACCAAAGGCTAAATTCGCTCGTCCATTCTGCTACAGTTGGAAGGAACTTCCTTCACGGGTTGTTCCGACTATATATATTACAACGAATAACCGTTTTCTTGGTTAAGTTGAAGAATAAGTTATTTCCACCTACTGGAAGTCTTATAGGCAATCTCACTTTGTTTGGCCTAGGTGAAATAACTATGTGTCGAATATTCAGTTTGCTGAATATCCCGACAAAAAAAAATTTACTTTATACTTCCAGTAATTTCTTTTTGAATTTAGCTCAGTTAGAACACAAGTTAATAATTTTACTTTTGGTAAACCTCTGAAGAGTGAGTACACTGAAACTAACCTTGTAAATGGCTTATTTGTGCTTGCAATTATTTTATGAAATTTCACTGTATCAATTCTTAATCTATAATTCATAAACTATTTGGATATTTGAATACTAGGTATTTTTGTAAATAATAACTTTTTTATAAAGCAAATAAAATTTTAATAACTTATTTTTTCACACTTTAAACATAAAACAGAACTTTTGGATTTAATCTTTTTCCAATAAAACTAAATAATAAATCTCTTTTCAATTAGAATAATAATTTCTTAAGCTATAAGGCAGAACTAATCTTTTACCTAATTATATTTTATTTTAATATTTTATATTCAATTTAATTTAATTTATAATTTAATGAAAAATTTAATTTAAATTTACAATTTAATGAATTTACTATTATAATTAATAATACAAATATTTCTTAATCTAACATCCTAAGTAACCCAGTATTTAAAATAAATTCATTTGAATTTAATTCAGGCAATTTTAATAGGGACTAACGTATTTTACGCTTCTACCGACATTTTCACACTTGTCCAGGCGTCGCGACGTTTGTTGTGAAGTCCGCCAACGCTGTATAGTGATGGTAAGCTACAGATGTTCTGCGTGCTGATAAAGTTGTCTTGTTGGTGAAGGTGAAGTCCTGTAGGGTTGTCTGGATGGATGATGGATGGCTTCTTAAAGATGGATGTGGTGCTGCCGTGTCTGCAATCCCGGTTCGGTTATTCCCTCGAAGCTACAGTTGCATGTCCTAGTGGTCGCCTGGTGGTGTCCTGGAGTCCTGTCTGGAAGATATACGAATCACTCCATGTATCCCTTGTCCTGCAGGCTGCGTTACTCCTCCAGAAAATTCCAAGTTAGGCCAACTTTGTATAGACTAAGTTGCCACTGAAGTTCTTGTAGAGTTAAGGCGGTGTCTATTGCTGCATCCCAGGTGAAAACCGCAACGACGTATCTTCTTACTTGTTATACAAATTATAAAGGTTAACGAAGAAAATACTTAGCTTCTAGCATGCTAAAGTATTTTATAAAAACAAGTAACCGCTCTCGATGTGTCTAATTACCTCGCAGAATGAATAAGCCTCGATGCGTCTACTTACATCGCAAAAATAATTAGCATCTCGAGTTTACCCGAGCAATCGTTTATATAAGGTTTTTCGGCACTATTTCATTGCCAACTTGAGCTTTCTATCACTGTATTACTACAATGCTTTAAAATTAGTTTTTTCGACAAATTTAAACTTCTGGTCTATGTAATTTTTCATCCTGAATTTTATTCTAATTTTTCTATTATTTTTCCACTTGATTTAGCCATTGTTTTAAGTAAGTTTTCTTTTGTTTTTGGAGTACGCCCACTTTCGTATGATGGTAGCCCTGCTCCCCCTCCAGCCGTCTCATCTTCGGCCCGCCCCTCTGCTGCTTCAAGTCCTTATCTCGCTTCCCGCAGTTTAGGCTATGGAAAATCCTTTTCCTCTGTAACTCCTCCAGGGTTTTCCCGATTTTCCTAAGAGTGACATCTTTGTATTCAGCTCGTTGTTGTCTTTCCCCACGAACTCGAGTGACGTTCGTACGACTCTTGGTTCGCGTACACGACCCGCGCGCGTTTTTCCGTGGCGATTTTTCCCGGAAAAGTCCTAGTTTTCCGTTTCTTCCGGTTTTTTGTTTTACACTTCTTTTTGTCTATTGGTTCTTGTTAAGTAGCCGGATTTTCACTTCGTTTCTGCTTCTGGTTGTCTCGCTGTGAGGTTGGGGATTTTAACGATTTTTTACAAACTGGGGTTTTACTTTACTCCCGAAACATATTTCAAATACTGGATTATTTTTACATAACTATGTTACTTACATACTATTTGCCATTTTGGGTTAGTAAAAATTTAAGTTTAACTTTTCATTTGGCTGTAAAGGTGCAAATTCTATCACCTTTTTCCTTTCATAAATTTTCTAGTTTTTCTTTTATATTATAAATTATGTTTATCAATACTAAAACCCGTTTTGGTTAGAATTTAAAAAACTTTATTTTTAACCTACTTTTTTATCCTTTGAACTTTGTGAATTACCATTAACTTTTCTATTTAACAAAATTTCGCTAAAACTTAATTCACCTTTATTTTAGGCCTTTTTAAGAAAAGCCTAACAAACCTTTTCTTTTTTAATTTAGAGGAATTTTGAATTTTTCCCATACTTTGATAGCTCGTATCTTACGTAACTTAGTGATATTTTATTTTCTAATCTTGCAGTAAATACACCCGCGGTTAGCGTAATGCATTTCCTGAAGATTTTTATTTTTCATTTAAATCCTGGATTTTGGCTTCCCGAAAGAATCTCTAAGTAATTTTTACAAGTTTCCATTCCTTTACGAACAGGCAGGGTCCAAAAGTTTAATTTGGCCAGATAACGGCCCGCCCGTGTTAACATGATTGTCTTGACCTACATTCGGCTTCAACCCGCGGCAAGTCCATATTATTCAAACTTACAAAATTAATTATAAATCCAAACTCAAGACCTACAACGAGTTTTGTCCGTTGTAATATATATATATATATTCGAAACTAGATATTGGCTATTGATGTACCAGCTTTTTACGCTGCGTCATTAGAGAAACGTCATTCAAGTAAAAACGTTAAGAAATAAAAAAAAACTATAAAAGCAAAAATATTCGCGTAATACTATTTACCAGTTTAAATTATAAATTATTGTTATTGATTGTTTGATGAAGACAAAGGCAACTTTCCAAGTTTTGAAAACGTTAACGTAATCAATCTGTACATCTTTTACAATATTGAAGTAGGAACTAAACTTTTACTTAGAAACCAGCAGATGTGGTACAGTGACACCTGGAACAAAGTTTTTAACTTATTTGCAGAGTTGCGTTGTAGGGAAATATATACGGAGTTCGTTTTGCTAAACTTTTATGCAGGCACATTTAAACTTGAGGAGGCACATTAGGAGAAATAATTATAACAGTTTTAGTTGTTTCAAAACATATCATTACTTAGCTCTGAACTCCATTTCTGAAAGAAAGGAAAGAAAATTATAATTGTAATTTTTGTATTTAAACACTTTGCATAACGTCTACATAATCAAGTAATATGATCAATAATCTAAAAAATGTTTAGTATTATTAACACAGTATGAATTTCAGTCATTGTGTTCTTTGTTAATTAATTCAATTAGCAAAGTCAAATTTAGGTTATGACAGGCCTGTACCAATATAAACGATTCAACCATCTTTAAACTAGGGTTTGGTCTAAAATATACTTACCTAATGATGTGCAAACTTCTCTCCATTCTAGTTCGTTAGACACACCAAGGAATATTTGAAAATCTGATTGTGTTTTCATTACACAAAGTGAATAACTACCATTTTTAAATCATAAAGCTTAAAAGAGCGAGTTCACTATAATTCTAGAAACTTTACTCAAATCCATTCCCATGTAATGGGAATTGTTATAGTGAACCCATCTAACCAATAACAATAACCACAACGAGAATATAAATGATATATTGGTGCATGGGACAAGTGAAAGTAAATACTGGCTCCAAAAACTGAATTACCATAAACTGCATAAATGGAAAACTTTCACAAAACGTGTAAAACATTTGCTTACCTACCACATCACTGGATTTCGTATTTGAAACTTTGCCTAAGAATTACTTAACTTCATTCAACTATGTAAGAAATTAATTAAGTTTTCCAAATAAAGAAACTAAATCATCACGTTCGGATTGGTATTGTCAGTGAAATAAACGACAAATCATATCATTTCTATAAACTATTCAATATATATTTTTTGTGATGACATTTCAAAAAGCTTACAAAAGTTTAAAACCGCTTAGTGTCCGTTGTTTGCCTTATTTTGAAAGTAAATAAGGATCAGGGATAAAAATCTCTTACAAGAGAGTACATAGAAATTACTGATGCTAATATAAAAAAATAAGTATGTTTAAATTAGTAGTATATTTTTACCGATATAAGTACTTTGTTAGTTAGCCTAGTTAGTTATCATTTTTTCAAACATTCTTTTTTCTAAACTGCAATGTTTTAAATAGTTTTGTAAAATATGTAAA
>JAGFPH010014364.1:0-23879 GCA_018207615.1 Philaenus spumarius | reverse complement strand
AATACTACCAAAAGGTTCGCGTTGTCACGTATCAGCTGCTTGGGTATTCGGCTGTAGGTCTGTCCCAAATAAAACGAGTCAATATTGTTGTGACGTCCCATTGTAAAGTAACTGCGTATATTGTCGTGTTTCTCGCAAGCGATATCGTCAAACAGCATAACGGAATTTGGTTCGGCTTCGTCGGGGGCTATGACACTATCGTTGTCCGTATAGGGGAAATATCCGATACCCGAATTTTCGAACACTTTTTCCAAAAGTCTGTACTTTGGCTGATGGAGGGATTTGGAGAATACGTAAATATTTGCAAATTTCAGTCCTTGCGGCTCGAACAGCAGGTTAAATACTACATTGGTTTTACCACAGTTCGAGGGGCCACAGACTATACACCTAATAGTATCGGGCAATAAAGAACTGTGACTTTCTTTTTGGTAGACGTCGACAGGTATTCGTCAAAGTTTGACATCTGAAGCGCGTGCGACGTGCTTTCGACACGCATAGTGAATAGAAACTGAAGTATATTTATTAGAGTTTCTCTTTTTAACGATCGGCATCGAGGCCGAGCTGCCACGACCGCAACTTCCCGTATCACACTACAAGCTCGCTCTTATCAATCCACGAGTTGTGCATTTTATCGAAACCGAGCCATTTCACGAGAACTTTGTTTCCTTTCTTGCGCAATACTTTTTCAACGAGATAAACGTCGCCCACGGTCGACTTGCTCAACTCTTCGCCGTAGAAACCGCCTTTTAAAATCTCTCCTTTCCCGTCTTGTAAAATATAAGTGGTCGGTTTTGTAGGCACCACTGCGTACACCGTAAACACTTCGTTTGTCCAGTTGGGCAGATAGCCCTTAGCGAATGTCTTTTTATACTTGGATATCCTAACTTTATCGTCCAATTTAAACTTAGGTTCGCTTTTCAAAGATTTACCCGTCGTAATTTTGCGTAAGAGCATTTTCTCGTGTTTCTTTAATACTTTTGCGGGCATCATACCGATGGTTCCGTGCACGGTATTATTGTACGACTTTACTATATTCGGTAACAGTTCGAGCCATTCGTAACTGCCGCGGGCGGTGAATTCGCGCCACATTCGATTTTTCAAAGTACGATTCAACCTTTCCACTATGGACGCTTTTTTGTCCGAATAAGTAGCGTAATGGTTTATTTTGTATTTTCGCATTAACTTTTGCACGTGCGCGTTGAAAAATTCCTTACCTTGATCGGTCTGGAAATGTTTCATCTTGTGATTTTCTAATATCGGTTCCAACGCAGCGGCTACTTCCGGTCCCGATTTCGACTTTACAGGCACGGCAAAAGCAAACTTGGAAAGGCAATTTATAACGGTCATTATGTACTTGTAACCCTTATTCACTTTGGCGTACGGTAACATCTCCACCAAATCCGCTTGGAACAAGTCGTTTAACCCTTTCAGAGTCACACGCCTGGTTTTGAAATTTCTTCTCGCAGGCTTGTGAAGCTCTTCCGCAATAGCGCGTCTCACGTCCATCGTTCGACTGACGGTGAGAAAACCTGTTTGTCGTTATATATCTCGAATATTATTGCCAGTCGGGATTTTATATTGCCCCTCCTGAGATTTTTATATACAAAATTTTATAGGGATTTTATACTGAGACAATAAAAAAGTACTTACTAGAGACAATAAGACAATAAAAAAGTACTTACTAGAGACAATAAGTAAGTAGTAGGGGAAAGGAAGGATTAGGTTTTTTTTTTTATTCAAACAGCTGTCTCATCCCCGGTTATATCTGCGTTGTATCAGGATAGCAGACCGGGGAAATCATATAGCGGACAGGGTATGTAAACCCCCGAAGGGGTGAAGCAGGCCCCCACCCGCCTGCTTCCGTGATGCCCAACCATAAATTTTGGCATCTCCGTTACAACACATTCAGCCTTACAAGTTTTTACACTGCTCCAGAGGGCCACTCAGTCTTAGGGGCTTTTACACCGCTCCAGAGGACCACACACACACACACACACACACACACACACACACTTACACAAGTCAACATATTGTATTTCTCTCTCTCACTATTCAAAATGTGCTTTTTTATAGCCGTATGGCAAAGTACCGTACTGTCCGTCTCTCTTTCTTTTTGACCCGGTAATTTTGAATAGCTTTGACTCCTTTACGGTTATAACGTTCCGATCTACAGTTCGACGGATCCTGGACTCTTCCGTCAGTATTGTTTGATCAGCAGTAGGATCTGTGACCAGTCGTTTAAGTGACTCAAAGTTTACAGCTCCGGCGGTGCGAAGATTCAGGGTCAGACCTTTAACTTTACAGACTGTATGTATTTGGCCGTCGGTCGTACTAACTTTGTAGCCGTAGGTTTTCGGACCTCCGGAAACAAATTCAGAAATGTACGATCCGGGACCGTAGTCGGTCAGTTCGTCGGTCATCTGTCCTAGGTAGTCGCCTGTAGGAATTTTATACTCCCCAGCCTTGTGCAGGTAGATAATTGAGTCTGTGTCGTAATAACAAACCTTGTCACCTAGGACATCCAAGTACTCGTACAATTTAAGTCTGGCTTGGGCTGTCGTATAGGCCGCTAAAACGACGTTGACCGTAGGGAGTGTTTCGCACGCGTCTTCCGTGTACTGCCAACTTACTACCACGACCTCTTGGTTAACCTCTTGTATATTGTTTACGTCGACGGAGGGACTGATTAAAATTTTGAAAAGTTCGGTCGGCTGCCTTACTATCGAGGTTTTTGTCTGATTCTCGCGTTGTCCGAATTTCCCCCAAAACGAATTTAGCATTAGTTTGGCGAGTGAACGGAGGCCTTCGTTCTTCTTAATTTTCTTAATGTCGAGCCTAATACCTTCGTTCTCGTAGTACTCCTCGACATATTTCAGTTTAAGGGACTCAGTGTCGCACCACGAAGGAAAATTCGAAGCCTCTTGCTTGATTTTCAAAAATTGATTGATAAAATCAAGAAAAAGGCCGTCGCTTCCGGAGACCGTTTCGTATCGCCAGAGTTCGAACATTTCCAGGATGACATAACCTTTCTCGACGGCTTTCCTAATCTCATCCATCGTCCAAGTTCCGGTCAATGTTCTTTCCTCGACTCTATGGACACAGTCTCCGGAAATCAAATTTTCTCCGCACGTGCGACACAATATAAACATTAGTTTATCGTTCATTTTTGTTGGCAGTACAGGATGATACAGTTGACGGGGAGGGAGCACGGTACATTTTAACAGACCGTCAACGTCCATTCCTTGGACTCTGCAGTCTCTATCGCCTACGTAGATTTGGGGGTGACCGACGGGGTATTTACCGTATTTGCAGACCCACGGGTAGAGGGAGCAGACGTCGACGTACTGGAGCGTTTCGTTTTCTTTAGCTTTTACGTACGATTTTGTATTCCCCGTGCGCCCGCCGAAAAATGCGTCTCTGGGATTGAGGGGCACAGTGTTTAAGAGCGGATGGGAATCCAGGTACGCCATTTCGGAATTCTTTTTCAACAACATTCGAAACTGACACTCCCACATCTCGATTGTCTCGTGCTGTCTGGATAGTTTGGCCATTTTGGCTCTTGTTCTCTCCAGTCTCGCGTTGAGAGTGTCCGACGGATCGTCCTCTAAGGGATCATCACGCCCATTAGGGTAACACTTGGAACATCCGTGCCAATAACAGCCTTGAAATTCGTAAATTCGACTGCCGTCAAAGCCATCGACTTTGGAGCCGTCGATTTTGATTTCACGACTGTTTCCGGCGTGTTGTATGTGCACACCCCTCTGGTCGGATTCCCATATAAGCCATTTTAGGGCGACGGGCGATTGATTGTCTGCAAGCCTGTAGCCGAGCTTTGGGAGCAGGCTTATTGTTTTCGGCTTAAGGAAATTTCTCCGAAAAACGAGATTGCAGGCACTGGCGATGGTCACGGCTTCCAGAAAAGGGTCTACTCTGCACTCTTGCAGGAACGAGGCTCTAAATTTTAAACAAGCTTGGGCCAGAATGTCAACGTCGGAATAGCAGTATTCGAAAATTTCTTTTTCGAAATCGAAAACGTATCCGTCGCGCACCTGCTCGTCGTGCCAATTTTCAAACTCTTTGTGTCCTTTGTCGAACATAGAGTCGGGACAGTAGAATTCCTTAGCGGGTATTGGGCCCACATAATTTTGATTTTGCACCGTATTAAATAGATGGGGAAAATAGCCTTTCTTTTTCTCGGGAGGGAGATCGAATGCTTTCGGTAGCTTGGAAAGAGGCATAGGCATATAATTGAGCGAGTCGATAAATTTAACATTATCGATCTCCATCAGCAGGATTTTCGATCCTCGGGTAATCAGTTCAGGTGTGAACTGCGTTTCCTCGAGCACGTACTTGAGGAGGAACTGAAAGTCGAAACCTTGGCCATTGTGTGCTATGACACACACCTTTTTGTACGCTTTGCGCACTTGCATAATGTATGCCATAAACCTGTTGACCGGATCTTCCCTGAAAACACGGGTACGATCTTTGCATACGTCACAGGCGCCGCCTTTGACGCACAGCCAACAGTACTGTTGCGATACGCATAAATTTACACGGTGGACCTGGGCTGAGTCTAAAACTTCGTCTTGTCGCGTTTCCAAATCAAAAAATATGTAAAGGAAATTTTCCAACGGCGGCTTACGCGTATCGATGCGCATGTAGCATTTATGGTCGGGGGCCAAATACTCTGCGCACATTTTACAGTACGTTTCGCCGCACACGTGCTTGGAGGAACGTTTATCGAATATAACAATTTTTTCGCAGTCGGGACATTTTCTTATGGATCTGCAAATACCTTTCAAGTGAGTCGCAAAACAATTTTGATTTTTAAACTGACGGTTACAATCTACGCAATGGATCCCGTCATTTTCCAACACGCACGCCGGAGAACGTTTACACGCATAACACGTACTCGAACATCTATGTACTCCGCGTTGGTTGAAAGGAGTGTGACAAGTTTCACAGAAATAGCTGCATGCAAAGGCAGCTGTAACACTAGTTATAACGTTAAAATGGCCGTCTTTAAAAATTAAATTTAGATTGTACTTTGGATTTTGTACTTCCCCCTCGAAATAAATTTCACGGCCTCTGCACCCGTAATTGTAGACGGTGATTTTATGTTCCGGTAGAAAATTTTGAAATTTTTCCAATTCGCGTATTCCTGCGCCCTTTTCGGAAATTTCAACTCTGGCTTCCGTCATGAGTTTTTGAGCCTCTTCCGACTGTAATTTTATTCTGGCGTCTCTAATCTGTTTGTAGCGCGGATTTTTTTCACAATGAGCCTTTGCTACGACCAGGGCGCGGGGAAGACAAAGGGAATCCGTATTTTTTATTACGACGATTCCTTTACGACCGGAACACTCTTCTTCAAAATTATTGTACATTCCGGACCTAACACGTCCGGTACGACCTCGTCCCTTAGGGACACTGACTTTAGTACATTTAACCTTGAAAATGTCGCTAGATGTACAAGAGTCGGCGTTACTTTGAATAATCCCACCGAAAATCTTCCACAAAATGTCAGAGTTAATTTCCGAAGCAGGCCTAAAAGTGACAAAGCCAGGTTTTTTGTTTTTAAAATTTAAACTGGTCAATGTAAAGCCTAAATAGTCTTCGTCGGTCGCGTCTTTAGTCATAGTCTCCAAAATATCTTGTAAGCCTTGTCTGACCCATGAAATTTCATCAGCACCTTCGGGCGGCGAGTTAAACTTGAACGTTATACTTGTACCGTAAAGGCGAAACTTGTTAACATAAGTCTCCACATTTGACACAATGTATGTAGCAGACATTGTTACTATCAATATTTATAAAACGCAAAATATGAACAACAATTTCTCTTACAATCAGTATTTGATATACAACGCAACAAGAGAGAGATAGTATTTATAACGGTTTTGCTACTGTAAATTAATAGAGAGAAAGAGATACAACAATATGTTAACTTACCCAAACGGTTGAACAATGATGTGAACATCAGCAGAGCTGAAGGAAGAATGCGTTGAAAATAACAAGTGTGCTTTCTTATACAAAACAAGACCGGATGCTAACAATCGAGGCAGTATTTGCATTTCTTAATGTTTCATTCGTAGCATGACGCCAGAAGTCTGGCCTTCGTAGCTTCTGTGGAAATGATTGTCGTTTTATAGCATCCGGTGCAATGACGTCAGAAGTTCGTAGCATCTGGGGAAATGATTGTCGTTTTTAGCATCCGGTACAGTGACGCCAGAAGTCTGGCCTTGACTGCTCGTTGCACAACATTGTCGTCTTTAGTTAACTCCTATGACAAAAGTACTTATTTTTAGAACTATGCAATATGATGTCATAGTGCCGTATCGTCAACCGAGGTAAAGACTAGGCCTATCGCTAACCGCAAAGAAACTAGGCGACTGCGATAAGAATGTTACTGCCGGCATAGTCAATGCATGACTCACGCTGTTACTTTAGGTTACATATGTAATGAGTTATAACCCGACCGAAGCGAAATCGTTATCGCGGCGAAGTTTCTCTATCAGAACAGGCTGCCGTCGGGGAACTATAACAATGTAGTGTATAGAAACCTCGTATCTCCCGAACGGTTGGTCCTGGGCTAACCAAACTTCGTGTACGGTAGGTAAGTCGATTGTTGTGCGGGTTGCATAACCGAAAGTTTGAAGGGGCAAAATTTTCAAAATTCGATAACTCCTGTGTTTGTGGTGGGATTTCGGTCGGATTTTCGCTAACATAGTTGGTAATACACGTACTTTATTCCTATATACAGGGTGCCTCGGATATGACAAGGGTTTGAGTTCGGTCAAGCCCGGGTTTTAGTTCGGGGCGGCAGAAACAGTTATATGATGTATTTTACATTATATTACAAGGGCACGGCGAAGCCTTACGTTCGGATGGATTCGGGTAAGATCGGTAGAAACTGTTATATAATGTATTTTACATTATATGACAAGGGTTTAAGTTCGGTCAAGCCCCGGGGTTTTAGTTCGGGTAAGATCGGCAGAAACAGTTATATAATGTATTTTACATTATATTAGAAGGGTTTAAGTTCGATCAAGTACGGGTTTTAGTTCGGATGAGATCGGTAGAAACAGTTATATAATGCATTTTACATTATATTACAAGGGTTTAAGTTCGGTCATGTCCGGGCGGTAGAAACAGTTATATAATGCATTTTACATTATATTACAAGTGCACAGCGAGGCCTTACGTTCGGTTGGACTCGGAAAAGATCGATAGAAACATATAATGTATTTTACATTATATTACAAGTACACTGTACAAGGTTAATGACGGCAGCTGTTAAACTTACATACTCGACTAAAATGTTCTATACCAAGAGAGGCGCCGTAGCTCAATCGGTTACGTCGTGGACTTTGGCTCTGGTGGTAGTCGGTTCGAATCTCAGTGATACCCATACTTTTTTAAAAGAAAATAATTTAAATAAAATCAAAAAAACAAAATGGCGGAAAAAAGATGGCGGAAACAAAATGGCGGAAAAAAGATGGCGGCATAGCATGGGTCGGGTCCAAGTGTAGCCTAACGTTACATAGTCTAGGTCACGTGACCAAATCCGGCCCTCTGATTGGTTTTACGCTATATCACCCCAGTCTCTACTTATATATACAAAAATAAACATTTTACAATATTATTTTTATTTGCTTTTTATTAGAAATTGATCAGGCACGGACTAACAAAGAAATGATCTAGAAAGTTGTGTTACGGTGACGGTGCGTGACAGCAGTATTCCTTCTTAGCATGATATTACACTAAATAAGTGACAGTGTGACATCACGTGACGTGACGGCAGTGTATTTCTACTTTTACTCGTGCGCAATGTATTCGTAATATCTGTACAGGGCGCGCGCGCTAATCGCGGCGATCCATCTCCTGTCGGGTTTTTCAACGAACACTGCCTATTCATATTTGGACGGGAGCATGAAAGGTTTTTCGTTTTCAGCGCACATATGATTATTGCTTTTCAAGATATAAATTTTCCAGTGATTAAAAAATAAGGATTGTTCATAAACGAATTTAATGAAAGTAATACATTCTTTCAGAAACCAAATCATTTTTGGGATCCTCTGCATAAGGATCATTAAAACAAAATACAGTATGAGTATAGGTATATGAAAGCAGATGCTTGGAGAGAAATATCCACGGAGATAGATGTATCTGCGGTCCAGTGTAAAACAAAAATAATATCATTGTGGAAAGGTCCCCGAATTACTGAATTTATATAAAACGTAGTAAACGATTTTTAAATTTTTTTTTCAAAATATAAAAAAGTTTTGTAAATTAGTTTGCTTTTGTAATAAATTTTCGTTTTTGGTATTTTAAGTTATGTATTAATATTGCTAACGTAAAAGTAATTCGTAAATTGTCAAATTTAGGAACAAAATTTAAATGGTTCAGCATTAAGCGTAGCAATAGATTAAAAAATCGAATGATGCAAGGAAGAAAAGTTCTTTACTTTTTAAGGTAAAATAATATTAGGTAGACTACGTAATACATAACACTATCATTTACTGTAATCCTGGCACAAATTAGTCTGGTTATCTATCAAAGTTATATACCCTCAAAATATACACTAAACTTGATATTATTTAGGTCCAATTTCTAGGAAAGCAGATTCGATTGAAAACCGAACTGAAAATTTAATTAACTTTAAGTTCAGTTATCAGTTTGGAGAAAAAATTGCCTTTAGCTGGTGATTGAAATCAGCTGTTTTTGTTATTATATGCGATTGGTTGCTACGGTAGTGAATACAAAATAGGATTGTGTAGGTCATAACTATACATTTTAAAATCAATATTTCAAATTAATAGACCATCAAAAGAAATTCTATGCATTTTCAGTAAAACTATACCCAGAACACTTAAAATAGGTACATCAACCAATAAAATTGTTTTTGTAGTTTATGAAAATTCGGAGTGACAAAAATTGTTAATAAATAAAAAAAACTATTTTATTGATTAATAAACAATCATTATACAAAAGTACAAAACAAAGAGTAGATTGTGTAATTTTAAGTAATTGTTCCATTTTTCTACAAGCAAGGTTTAGAGTTAGACAGCGAAGAGTTTTCCTCACGAATCTTAATAGCAAGTATCCCTCACGAATTAGGGAAAAGCAGGCAGTTATTAACCTACCCTACCACCTACCTACCCTAAACTAGAAGTACGCATAGATTATAAAAGTACAAAAGTATATAATACATGACAATAAATTAACAAAAGTAAAATTAATGAAACGTAATAGTATATTTCGCACCTAGGGCCGAAAATGAGGTTTTGCAGGCTTGAGATCGTGTTTCAAGTTCGAGACGGAGTCGAGACCTTGAAACGATCGAGAGCTACAAAACCCTTTCGGCCGTGGTGCGAACGCTATTTTTCACCACACTACACAATAAAATAAATACTATATAAAATTAAAAAAGAATAATTATTTATTTAGCACACATGAAAATGAAACTTTGAGGTTATAAACTAGCTAGCTATGGAAAGTACAGTTTTACCTCAGTGTAGTTTGAAAACATGGGCCTATTTCATAACGAAATTGTGTTGAGATATACGTTCATATTTTCATTGAATACACGAACAGCTGACTTTACGGCCCTAGGGCAGAAAAGAGCTACTTTCGGCCTCCAAATGACGTTCCGAAAATAGCTGAAAACATCGTAGTGTGGTAAAAAATAATTTTTTAATTTATTTATATTTTTTATATATATTTTATTTTTTAAATATTAAAACAAATACTAAAAAACAAAAAAAAAAACGCGTAAAGTAATAATTACCATAAAGAAAACCCGAGAAGTTAACAAATGGTAACAAAATACAGTTATCAAAAATATAAAAACATTGGTAAAAACATAATAAATTGTACATAGAATATGAAAACAATTAAAAAAAATAATGAATGCCTAATACTAAAGAAAACTAAATACAAACAATCCAGTAGCAAAACACATTACTTGGCCTACTCATATAGAGCATAAAAAATGTACTATGAAAATAGTGCACACAGGTCAAAGTTTATAAGCACTCTGGTTCGTGGGCTCTTAGTAATTGCTACAAAAAACTATTATTAAATTTACAGTTTTAGTTTATTTGATTTTTTATATCCAATCACTGTACGAATTCAATGATCTTATTCCTAAATATGTTATACTAGCTGTTACCCGCGACTTTAATTCAAGGGTCGTATTGAGTAACTAAACCACAAACTTTTGATATAAATAAGAATGATACCGGTATTGTAAGAAGTTTGCAATCTTCCTTGCCGGTGAGCGACGCTAGTGAAACCTGGCGGGACATCGATGAACTACTACGGCTGCCGATCCATGTACTTTGTGTAAACTCTAACTGCAGAGGTATTTTGAAACGACGAAATAAAATACTTCTATTGAATATAACTGAAATATTAGACGTCAATTTTAACGTCACAATACTTAAGTTGATGTAGGTTTAAAGTTAAAACATACTTATTTTAAAATACAATTTTTACAACAGAATTAGTTTTGCTAGAAAAACGTTGAAGTCTTATGGAGAAATAGATATTGAATTTCTTAAAATAAAAATATAAAACAAAACTTTCAGTAAACAATTTTTTATAGGCTGATACGTAAGATAGTAACAAATTATTTGTCTGTTACGATTTTTTACTGAACGTGCTGGTTCTCGGTGAGAAAAATATAAACTATACCCGCCCCATGTTAAACTGGAGATCAGAGCCGTGAGAGGTTGGGCTGACTCCGGTCCCCTCTTAACCCCCACCATCTTGGCTGGCTACAATACAATATAAACCAACAGGCCCCATACAAATCCATCATTGTTGCAAGTCTCTCACAAGGCATTTAAAGAATACGTTGAAGTGAAATTGCGAGTGCTAGGTTTTTTTAAATGAATTGTTTATGTCTTTGATGTGTGTTTTTTTTTTATGAATTCCGGCAAATTTGTATTTTGCTAGTACTACCCTTCGTGTGCACTGGTAAGTACGCAGAAATAATAATAATTAGATTGAGGTTGTCATTCCAAAATTCACTTTACTTTAAAATAGGGGGCAAAGAAATTTATTCAAGATTTATATTATTTTAAATAATTTAGGCCTGTAACATTGACTGAAAATAAGCAGTGACCTTTTATAATAATTTGTAAATTACATAAGGTATTCAAAAGTTTTAAAATGTTTATACTATCAACTAGTGGACCCTTCAATGCAT
Organism: Philaenus spumarius; assembly: GCA_018207615.1. Lineage (NCBI taxonomy): Eukaryota > Metazoa > Arthropoda > Insecta > Hemiptera > Aphrophoridae > Philaenus > Philaenus spumarius. Next base: position 12,670 of record JAGFPH010014364.1, on the reverse strand, counting down.
CGCTATTTCTTGATCTTAGTATATAAATATATACCTAGATTAAATTAACAAACACAATTTAGTGAGTGTAAAGCATATTTTGAAATTATGTACCAAGTCTCAAATGCGTCAGATGCAGATCCGTACTGCAAAAATCGTGAAGCCAGTTGAGAAGTCAAAAGGTTCATTATTTACTAATTTTCAAGATTAAAACTTGAGGCTAGGATGAAAGTTCAAAATATGCATTTTAACTTCTATGCCAAGGTTGAATTCTGTAAATGAAAAATCGGCCAATTTAGACACCCTGCACCTACGGATGAGATAGGTAGGCATTTTCATTTTCTGTTAACAAAACACTCATTTATACTTCAAACAGTCTCAATTTTCAAATATTTTCTTAAAATTCACCGAGTTTAAAATAGATGTATTGATAATCGCCTAAACTAGAGCACCCCGTTATAACTTTGTTTTTGTTTTAACAAATTTAATTATAAGCCAATAAGATCTTGTAACTCGTCTTCTAACTGTGTATAATATAGAAGTTAAAAACATGCATAGGGCCTATTAACTTCCATACCGAAGTTGAAATCGGAATTTTGAAAATACCACGCACTTGTTATTTTGACATAAACAAATTTGGTTACTAATATTTCAATCTATATAAATAAAAATGTAAATCAGCGTCTGTTCAAAATCTATAATCTTCTAAAGTTCTTCACCGATTGCTTTGAAATTTTGACACAAACTTTAATTTGATTACAAGCGTGTTTTACTTTCTCACTATACTATAGTATAGTATAGAGAAAGTATAGTGATCGCAAAAAAAATCGATGTTGAGATTTTTGTGGAAATATCCGTTTTGGGACCCCCTGAGTCCAAAAAAGTGGTTTTTACAAAATGTCTGTCTGTATGTATGTCTGTCTGTATGTATGTCTGTATGTATGTCTGTATGTATGTCTGTATGTATACAAAGCTAGAGAGAAAACTATTCGATCGATTTCAACCAAATTTGCACCAGACATGTCCAGTACGCCTGTATAGATGCACGAAAAACGGTTTTGAAAAATTTTGAAAAACAACCCCCTTTTTGGCAAAAGAAACCCAAAAAATCAGTTATTACTTTTTTGTAAAAAAACGGCTCTAACGATTTTGATAAAATTTGGCTTATTCGTAGCCCTTAATGTACCCTACCATATGCAAAGAACCACATCTTTCTAAAAATTCTCGTTTAGCTAATAATAATAATAACTGATTTTGGAGGGTTTTTGGTCATAAAGGGGGTTGTTTTTAAAAAAATTTCAAAACATTATTTCGTGCATCTATCCAGCCCTAATTTACGTGTTTGGTGCAAATTTGTTCGAAATCGATCGAATAGTTTTCTCTCTAGATAATAATAATAATATTTATTAGTTAATCTCCTACTTTAAATCACCTCTCCTACCCCACCTACAATTATGAAGTCACAGTGAATCTGTTTAATAATTTAAATATGTTTGTAAGAAAGTATGTACCAGTTCCTGGTACCGTTTATTTATATACTTTTTGAAAAACTGCAGCATCTATTGAACATAAAAACAACAAAAAATAAACGGTACTAGGAACTAGCACATACTTTCTCACAAACATATTTAAATTATTAAACAGATTCACTGTGACTTCATAATTGTATTAAAGTAGGAGAAGGGATACATTACAGTAGGAGAGTAAGTAATAAATATTATTATTAGCTAGAGAGAAAACTATTCGATCAATTTCAAACAAATTTCCACCAAACATGTCAATTAGGCCTGTATAGAAGCACGAAAAAAGTTTTGAAAAAAAACCCACTTTTTGGCTAAAAAAGCCCCAAAAATCAATTTTTATTATTATTAGCTAAACGATAATTTTTAGAAATATGCGGTTTATTGCATATGGTAGGGTACATTAAGGGCTGCAAATAAGCCAAATTTTATCAAAATCGTTAGAGCCGTTATGAAAAAATAATATCAGATTTTTTGGGGGTTTTGGCCAAAAAGGGGGTTGTTTTCAAAACCTTTTTCCGTGCATCTATACATGCCTATTGACATGTTTGGTGCAAATTTGTTCGAAATCGATAGAATAGTTTTCTTTCTAGCTTTGTATACATACAGACAGACATTTTGTAAAAAAACACTTTTTGAGCCACTTTTCCAAAACAGATATTTCCACAAAAATCTCAACGTCAATTTTTTTTGCGATCAATATACTTTCTCTATACGTATAGTGAGAAAGTAAAAATGTAAGCGCCATTACATTGTTCATTGACTATAATAATAACAGTAGTCAGCTGTTTCCTATACTAATTCCATTATCAGCTGATTTCAAACTTAAAACAATTATTTTTCGTGAACAAAGCCATCTGTTGAAGTAAAAACAACACTCACTATCTATACTAATATTATAAACACGTAAAATTTGTTTGTTTGTATGCAGGGGGTAATCTCTGGAACTACTGAACAAATTGAAATTTTTTTAAATAAAACGCTACATTATCCCTGAGTAACATAGGCTAGAATTCATATTGATAAAAACATTTTTGTTTTCAACATTATTTTGTAAATTTAGTCGGAACAAATTCACAGGATCAAGTTGGGCGTTAAACCCATAGCGTCACACTGCTGAAATCCTATTACTTTAAATGAGCAATCTTGTATCTATCTTTGTATCTTTATATCTTTGTATCTCTCACGGATTTCGAAAACGGCTCTAACGAATTCAAAGAAATTTTGTATTTAGGTGTAGTTTTGATTTAAGTACACCCATATAGTTGTATTTCGTGTAAAAACGCAATTTTTTAAGAAAATCTCATTTTTTAAAAGTTGACAAATTTTAACATGGGGCCTTATGGGTTGCCATGTTGGTTACTAAATAACAACGAAATAGTAAATAAAGCAATCAAAACAGCTGTTTATAAACAAGCCATGAGATTGAGTACTATCCAAAATCAGCTGTTCATTGGATAGTTTTTAATTACTGTTAAAAAACAAACTAATTTTATACTGTTTTAGCACTTTAGGATTAGAATAAATTGGGCCTGATTTAACAATTTATTTTGTCAAAATAAGTAAACTTGGCAAAGATGGATAAATTCTAACAGTCAATTTTGTAAAATAGGCCTGGCTTATTTCTGAAACATATTATTGAGGTTATGTTAATCCTGCAATAATGTTTACTACTGTATATTTAGGCCTGGTTTCAAAACTTTAGTTCACAGAAGATAGTAGAACTAGGACTAACATCGTAATGAAAGTCACTCACGTTTCTAAAGCATGTATTTGAGGTTATAATTAATCTTGTAATTACTGTAAATATATTTAAGCCTGGTTTCATAATTTTACAAATCGATGTACAAACAAGCCAAAGATAACGAGATTCTTTAGCGAATTTTCCAACTGCGAGCGAAGCGAAGCGTCCAGGGGCAGAGCCCCTAGTACCAATAAATAAGCAACATTATGAAAAACTAAAAATAACAGTTGAAAAATGAAACTTATATCATTCAAAACGTACTGTGTAAAGATGTGCACAAAAACATGAATTATCAAGGCAGGTAAAATCAGTGGCGGATTTACCGTATCGCACATGTCGCAGGTGCGAGGGGCCCCGCGATTATAGGGGCCCCAAAATTGATTATTAAAATTACGAAATATTTTAATTTCAGGGAAGAATAATATTAAACTTGCGAACTGCAGTTGACTAAAGTTTGCTCCGTACAGCACCGCCCAACCTTGTACAGCACAATACTTGTTGGGGGAAAAAGTTTAGACACTCGAGTTTGGAGCTTTACAGAAAAGTAACTAAACTACTTAGATAAACACGGAGGACACAAAAATTGTTTTTGTTTTATTCTACGTATTCCCATATAAATAAATATTTTTTAGCTCAATTATACAATTTTGTATGACAGTCGGAATGTAAAAGAGCAGTGTTTGTAAAGTTTCAAAAACCATCGTGTGACTTTGAAAATTCGCACAATGCAAACTAAACGTCATAACTTCATCAAACTTTAATACAACATAGACATATATATTCTGAATTAATTTTGTATGTTTTCAGAATTTTTATTTTACCCAAAAAGGTTTTGTTGTTAATTGTGTAAATTAACTTTTTCTAAAAAAACGGCAAACGCTAAAAAAATTCTAAAAGCTTGTTTTGAAGGTAATTGTCTCAGTTATTGGAATATGTATATTGCTAAACCATATTTTTATGCATATTATTTATATCTTTAATTATTTAATCCGGACGATGTAGCGAGCGGCCGAATACGGCACATTCACTGCGTGAGTCACATGGCGCTCAGCCGGTGCCTATCGTGGCAAAAATTTACTGAGTTCCTGCACACTCGGTCGCGGCTACACCACTTGCAGGCTCTAAATCATCCAGATTAAAGGTTAATTGATATAAATAATATGCATAACAATACGTTTTAGTACTATACATATTCCAATAACTGATACAATTACCTTTAAAACAAGCTTTAAAATTTTTTTAACGTTTGCAGTTAAAAAAAGGTTAATTTACATAATTAACAACAAAAATTTTTTGGGTATAGTTAAAATTCTGAAAACATACAAATTAATTCAGAATGTATATGTCTATGTTGTATTAAAGTTTGATGAAGTTCTGACGTTTAGTTTACATTGTGAAAATTTTCTAATTCAAAATATGGTTTTTGAAACTCTAAAAACACAGCTCTTTTACATTCCGACTGTCATAAAAGATGTTATAAACGAGCTAAAATACTTTTATTTATATGGGAATGCGTAGAATAAAACAAAGAAAATTTTTACTTTTTGAACTTCGTTGGCAATAATGCTGCCGAAAGCTGCAGTGGGTCTTTATTCTATTTTGACTTGGTTCAAAATGTGTACACTTTTTTTAGTGCTTCAATATATAGATGGAATGTACTCATGTCGCACCTTAAGACGGTTAAGCCAAGACCACTAGCTGTAAAAAGATTGAGTGACACCAGATGGTCAGCGAGAGCGGATGCTGTCTTTGCACTAAAAAAATGCTATGCAGACATTCAAAATGCTCTTTTGGAAATTCATGCAAGTGAGAATGAAAAACCTATAGTGAAAGCAGAAGCAATAGGGCTTGCTAAAAAGTTAGGCTCCTACAAAACTGCCGCTATGACAGTGTTTTGGAGCCGATTGATGAAAGATTAAATACAACCAGTAAGTGTTTACAAAAAGAAGATGGTAACATGAAGATGGCAGTACAGAAGCTAGAGTCGTTGGGAAAGTACGTTTTGGATGTACGTGAAGATTTCTCAGCAATAGACAGTGATGCCCAAAGTTTATTGACATCAGTGAAAAAACTATGCAATGAAGATGAAAACACACGAATGAAAAGAAGAAAGAAGTTTGATGATGAGACTCCATCCTCCACGGATAACGAAGTAATATTACAAGGAAGGGATAAAGTGAGAGTAGAAATGTTCAATGAAATTTGTGACAGACTTGTTTCTGAAATAAAAAACAGGCAAGGAAAACTTCAGCATATTTTTAACATTTTCCAAAACTTGTTTCTTATTCCAGACCCAGTTCAAGATGATCAATTTTCAAGAAGTCAGCTGAAGAATATATCTGAAGTTTATTCAAATGACATTGACGGGTCACTGTTGTTTGATGAGTTGAAACACTTCCTTGAGTTCCTGAATATATTTCAAGAAACCAAGACTACTACAAATACGAAGGATAAGGTTGATGAAGAAATGAACGCGAGTAAGACTAAATGTTGTCCAGGAAAATGGTATAAACTTATAGCAACAAACGACGGGCTCAAAGAAACCTTTCCGAATCTAGAAACGATCCTGAAGATCTTTCTTACAATACCAATATCAAATGCTTCGGGTGAAAGATCCTTTAGTGCTTTAAAGAGGATAAAAAACTATCTCCGCACAAAGCTTTCGGAAGACCACCTGAATGACTTGGCAATACTGTATATAGAAAGTGAATCTTTGAAAAATATCAACTATGATAAACTTATAGACACGTTTGCTGCTCAGAAAGCCAGAAAAAAATGTATTTAGCGGTACATAAAGGCTTAACTTTAATTTAAGTAATAAAAAAGATTTTTCAATGTAAATAATAAATGTAGAGCTACAGTGATAGTTATTAAACTTATTTACAACCTACAAGTGTTTATAATTATTGAAATTCATTCCTATGGGTAAATGGTAAATTTAAAATGTTAACATTTAATGGCAAACAAGAGGCCCCTAAAAAACGAGGTGCGACGGGCCCCCGAGTATGTAAATCCGCCACTGGGTAAAATAAATTAAACATAACTTTAGGTTAGGCCTAGACTGATGAACCAACACATTTATATTTTTTAAATGTATTTGAGGTACATTCATTACCATAGCAACCAATTGAATAAAATAACAGATAAAACAGTTGATTCGGATGTCCAGCTTAGTACAAAATAATATTTTAAGTTACCCCTAGGCTGAACCAACGCATGTTTGAGCACACACAAACCAGTAAAAACTTGCGTTATGGAATTTAAAAATAAGAAAAACCATGTTATATCCAAACTAAAAATAAATAAGACATATTATAATTTAATAGTAGCCCAATTTATTGATAATAAACGGTAATTGATAGTGAGTAACCAATATTAAAAGCTGATTTCAAAAATATGAAACAATTATTTGTATTTTTAACTTTTTAGTTAGGTTTTTGATTAAGTGTACACCTGAACCTTACTGGTTATTTTAACTTTTATTATAACTGCTGTTATAAAATATACGAAATAATTTGATTTGAACATTTAACATTATTTACCATCTTAGTTTTGAGGTTATTATTAATCATATACTTTTTTTATAAATAAAACATAACTTATGTTTTTAGAAGGTTCCATTGGGGGTTGGCGTGCATAGCACGCAGGGGTCTCCCCTAGTAAGAGAGAGATAGTGCGATGGTAGTGGGGCAACCAGCAGCGGAGGAGAAAAGAACGGCAAGGTGCCCGCATCAGGCGCTATTCGCTGCAACAATACCCAACAATACCAACAAATGCGTCGGTCGTAAATTTACACTTTTCGCCCTATGTTCGGAAGCATTTTTATCATATTTTATCAACCTTATTCAAAAATCGAAGATATAGCAATTGTAGGTTTTAAAGTCTACTTTCAGAATCCGTTTGGTAAATTTAAATCGGGCCACACAGGTTAATAGCCGCATTATGCAAGATAATGGCTTAAATTGTTTATAATGAAATTGTGAAAAAAAGCTATTAATGGGACAAATTTAATCTTCCGCGTGTTTGAAGTATACATAATAAACAATCACTTTCTGAAACTGCTTTTCATATTTTAAGTTAACAAAGATGTGAATTTTTGAAAAATGGTAATTTTTAAGCGTTAAAAAACGTTTGATTGGTGTCTATTAAAAACCATTTTGTGGGGTGTTTAATTCTCTACAAATGTACCATTGGAGCTATCGTGATCTATTCATAACTTTTTATAATATCAACAAAAAATCCAAAGAGTCCTAATTTATTGTTATTTTTATTTATAAAATATGCGCGAAACTCCTTTCCTGAGAGTTTTTTTTATATTTTACATACCTATGTGCTACCCTTAAAGGCACTGCGATGTCGCTTGTTGTTAAATTCAATAACAAAATTAGCGTTTTTTTTTTTTGCTCCATTAGCTGGGCTATATCTAATAGGCCTACCACTTTCAAATGATAGACAGGAAAGATATTTCTGTGGCACCTTTTTAATGGAAGGCCCGGTAAATGACATATAAAATGCAATTAGTATACATTTCACAATTATTATTATTTTAAAATAAATTTTTAAAAAATCTTCAAAACTTGATGATAACTACTAACATGAAGTAGTCTTACCCCTACCACAAAGCATGTTGTAAAGTTATTAGCAAAAACACCCACCAAAATCGCATACTTTTTCGAGCGCCATTTTGGAAGTGGAAATAATGAACATTCGATTTGCCACTAGTATATAAATGAAATATAATAAATTCTCAACAAAAAAAATGCCATGATTAAAACAAAACCTTCAAGGATGTATATAACAATCAGATTTTGTGTTAGACTAAACATTTCGGATATTTTTCACTTTCTCCCCCTATACCATAGTATATGGAGAAAGTATTGTATTCGTCAAAATTTTCGAGTTTGAGTTTTTGGTGGAAATATCCGTTTTGGGTCCCCCTGAACCTAAAAAAGTGGTTTTTAGAGTGATGTCTGTGTGTCTGTGTGGATGTTATCAGACCTAGAGCCTAAACCAGTCGTCCGATTTTGATGAAATTTGGTATGGAGGTACTAATTCACGGTATCTCCAGGCATTTTTTTCATTTTTGTGAATTTTTTATTTTTAAGGGTTATTTTCCCATAAAAACCCTTAAAATAACGGAAAAATCAACTTTTCTCAAAAACGGCTCTAACGATTTTGATTAAAATTTTATAGTTCATTAGGGACCTAAAGTACTATGAACTATAAAATTTTAATCAAAATCGTTCTAGCCGTTTTTGAGAAAAGTGGGTTTTTCCGTTATTTTATGGGAAAATTACTTTAAAAAATAAAAAATTAGGTTCATATAATGAGGGAGAAAGTATGTGTCAGTTTCCTGATACCGTTTATTTAATAAATAATTAAAATTTTTCATAAACAAAAAACATTTTTCAGTAAGTTTCAAGGACGTAACCTGTTTTTTTTTTACAAAATAAAACATTTGAAAATTTCTCTTTTTATTTAAACAAATTACCAACAGATTTCAATCTGTCATATTTAAAAATTATCGATTTTTAAAGACCTAAAAAAGAACTATCCTTCTATCGACAAATTCAAAAACCTCCGTGCTAAGTGAAAAATTCAAATTTGAGCAATTAAGCACAAAAATCAATTGTTTTTTTTTAAACAATGATCTCATTGGAAAAGTTTGATTCACAACTGGTGTACTCAATTCTTAATTAATTAAAAACTGTTTATGTTTTTTTTTAAATGACAACTTAAAACAAATCAGGTTATGCTGTTATTCTAATTCCACTGGGTTCTTGGTTTTCTGTACACTACAGTATAAAAACAATAATTTGAATTACTATGCATGAATTTTGGGATGCATCTTCATCTAAATATTTTTCTGTAAGGTAAAAAGTACAGGACTATTTTTAATTTCAGTGTGTTCCAAAAGTGTTATTTTTTTAATGTGTCTGTTTAGTTTGAACTAACTTTGTGATTTCTTGTACTTTCAATTATTTCAATAATACTGCTGCACAAAAGTGATATTTTTAGTTATGGCCGATAAAAATACCAAACAATGTAAGAAACGCGAGTTTATAGCATGTAGTGCAAATACTAGAGATACTCCGGACAGACACTTTTTTCGCTTTCCCAAAAATCGTCCTGAAATATGTAAACAGTGGGTAATAAACTGTGCCAATGAAAAATTACATAATGTTCCTGATTCAAGGTTACAATATCGTGGTGTGCATGATCGTTACTTTAAACGAGAGTACTTCACTAGCGACATGAAAACCAGGCTGGAAAAGAATGCAGTTCCTACAGAATTAGATTTACATGGTCCTTCTTGTCAACTTCAAACCACTTCCTCTATTTCCTTTGAAGAAGAAGTACATTCGGTTCCAGCTCCTGGACCATCAACTTCTAGTTTGTTAGAAACATCATCTATTTTAGAACTTCCTTCATCTTCCACTATGCCATATATACAATGTCTATCTGCTTCAACCCCTGATCAATCACATTCGAATGCTTCTCCAGATCCATTGCCTAGACAATTATCACCTACTATAACTCCCCCATCAAAAAAATTTCAAAGATACATTCCAACTCCATCTAAAACAAGACAACTTAAAGACACAACAGTAAAAGCCAGACTACGAAGAAGTTTAAAAAAATCAAATAAAGCCCTACATAGGACATCAGTACAATTAGGTCGGATTAAAACTAAAGCTAAAGATCTAAAACTACCAAAAACAATTATTTTAAGAGCTGCTAGTAAACATGTGCATAGTGACAGTTTTAAAACTTTATTAAAAATGCAGTTATGCAAAAGGACACCATGGCAAGAAGATGAAAAGCAATTGGCACTGGAAATGTTTTACCGATCCCCGTCCCTGTATAAAAACTTGCACCAACAAAAAGGTTTTAATCTTCCTTCCCGAAAAACTATTTCGTCATGGTTAAATGTAGTAAACCTGATGCCAGGGATATCAGAAGAAATGATGGAGAAACTAAAATGTAAAGTTACAAATATGTCAACTCTAGAAAAACATGTGGTTTTAATTTTTGACAAAATGGCTATTAAAAACACCTCCAATATAATGAAAAAAGGGACTTTATTGAAGGTTTCCAAGATTTGGGCTCTCTTGGTCGTACCAGTAAAGTGGGAACTCACGCACTTATGTTTCTTGTACGTGGTTTGATATTTAGGTGGAAGATGCCACTTGCATACTACATTTCCCACAACAATGTTCCTGGAGGAGTAATAGTTCAACTTATGAAAGATTGTGTGAGTGCTCTCACAGACATTGGTTTAGTTGTCAGAGTGGTAGTTTGCGATCAAGGGAGCAATAATAGGAAAGCTGCTAGTTTCCTTCAAGTTAGTGAAGACAAACCGTTTTTTATCCATGAGGATTTAAAAATTTTCTTTCTATATGACTTTCCTCACTTAATTAAGTCGGTGAGAAACAATTTAATGAAGAAAAATATAAAAAGTGCAACGGGAACTGCTAAACGGATTCACATTCAGGATCTGTACAACTTGGACTCGAGTGCAGATAAAGCCATATCTCTTTGCAAATTATCAGCAAAACATATCGCACCTAATTCGTTTGACAAAATGAAAGTAAAATTAGTAGTTCAGGTATTTAGCAATTCTGTAAAAGCTGCAATGTTGACTGCTGTTTATACAAACCAGCTCCCTGAAGAGGCAGATGAAACAGCTACTTTTATTGGAAATTTTAATGATTTGTTTGATCTGATGAACAGCAAAGTTCAATTTGATTCAAATCCAATGAGGTGTGCTATTTCATCGTCTACAGAAGAAGGTATCAACGTAAAATAAAACCTAGCTAAGAAACTAAGTTGGATTAAAACATGGAATGCCATTAACATTGCAACAATGGAGAGTGGAAATAATCTACCCTGTTTTAATGGTATTGTTTTAACTGTAAATGGTGTACTGCAGCTTTGGAACGACTTAGAGGCTGAAGGTGTTAAATTCCTTCTAACCAACAGATTAACCCAAGATGCATTGCAAAATGAATTTCCAATAGCACGGCAAAGATGTGGTTATGAGAGAAACCCTTCAGCCCAACAGTTTAGACAAAACTTATGCTACCGGATGTTAGTTGTATTGATGAAACCACCAGAAACCTCAAATTGTGAAGTTGATGATGACACATTAGTAGGAGGAACTAGTTCTGAAACAGAAGATTGTGGAGTCAGCGATACTGACGAAGAAAACGATGCGAAGGAAGAAGAAAATGATGAACTTTCTGGAATTTATTCTAACTTTGCCGAGGATTCAGATAGTGAAGAAAATACTGATGAAACCTTGGAACCCTTGCAGCACTAACCAATAACACTTCAGACATGCTCTGTAACGTAAGTACTAAAATTTCACATATTTTCAGTAATGACTTATTATTTTTGATGAAACTAATGTTTAAAATTATAATTTTCCACAATAAATTAATTAATTTTAAGAATGTATAGTTAAAAAAGCTATTACGCTATGTTCCAAATATATTAGCAAACAAAATTGTTCTGAAATAGATACATTTCTATATAAAACTCACTATATATATACAGGGTGTTTACAAACTCCCTGAAAAATTTGGTGTATTTGTTCCTTAGGTCAAGACAATCAAAGAACGTCATATAAATATGGGTCTGACATACCTAGTTTTCTGTCTGTCCGTCTGTTTGTGTGTTTTTACAAATTATTTTATAACTTCAGTACTATTTTAGATAGAAACTTCAAATTTGGCACGAACATTTCGTTACGATATCTTAAACAGTTTCAAGATGGCGGCCATTTAAATTCTTTGATGTTAAATTTCACGAAAACCGAAATATTTATTTATACAAAAATTTTACCAGTAATAGAAAATTTAGAATTTTAAGACGAACAAAATCTTACTTTATTTGCTACAATCGGATAATAAATAACTGAGTAATGAGACATTTACTGAAATAAATATCATACAAAATTTGCACTAAATAAAAATTGTGTACAGTTGTTACATAATTAGGTAAATGTCTCATTACTCAGTTATTAGCGAATTTCCATAAGAAAAATGAGCTATTGCAGTGGCCTTTATGGTGAGACCCAAGGTCGGGAGTAACAAATGATCATGGTCCCCAGAACACGTTTTGGGCTGTATATTAAAATTCATATGAACATATACATATATATTACATATATATATATGTATATATTATATATATGTATATATATATGCTACTATCTTTGTGACGTCCATGTATTACTTTGCGTTCATATATTACCACGTCCAGTGGTTTATCACGTGTGAGTTAGTGGAAAATTTACTATGTCAATGATCTATCTCAAGAAAAATAAACAATTATATCCACAATCATGTGTTTCAAAGTGGAGGCTGTTTGAAGATTTCAAACTTAAATTAAGGTGTTAAAAACCGTACATTTTAACAAACAA